>JAVJHS010000055.1:0-92711 GCA_032873175.1 Leptopilina drosophilae | reverse complement strand
TTTGTAGCGCCATCTGTTGGATAGTGAGGAAGCTTCCACTGTCGGTAAAACAGTTTACCCGCGAAAGACAGTTTAGTTTCAAGAAAATGGCGTCTAAGCAATTTTAAATTATTTAATAAAATTCAAATCTCCCGCCAACAGCTCCGTCGGTAAAACAGACTCCTACATTACCAACCGGGTTTGAATTATTGATAGATACCTGCACCACCGACTGTTGGTAATGTAAAAATCTGCATTACCGACTGTAGGTACTTAGCTGAGATCAGAACCTGGAGTCGTATCGGCTTTGCTATACTACTGTTACCGAAAATTGAAGTTTCAAAATAAAAAAATTTCTGTGATTTTGTAAAAACATTTGTAACTTTTTTAATTTTGGTCCTAGAAATATGCGTGTAAAGAAGAAGTTGCATGTATTTGTTCGAGTTAAAAGCAAAAATGTCAAAATCCCTTTAAAAATAAACTGGCAAAAAGTTACCGAAAATTGAAGTTTCGAAATGAAAAATGTCTGTGATTTTGGAAAAACCTTCGTAACTTTTTTAATTTTGGTCCTAGAAATATGCGTGTAAAGAAGAAGTTGCATGGTTTTGTTCTAGTCAAAAGGGAAAATGTCAAAAACCCTTTAAAAATAAACTGGCAAAAAGTTACCGATAATTAAATTTTCAAAATGAAAAAATGTCTGTGATTTTGGAAAAACCTTTGTAACTTTATTAATTTTGGTCCTAGAAAAATGCGTCTATTGAAGAAGTTGCATGGATTTGTTCCAGTTTAAAGAAAAAATGTCAAAAACCCTTTAAAAATATACTGGCAAAAAGTTACCGAAAATTGAATTTTCAAAATAAAAAAATTTCTGTGATTTTGGAAAAACCTTTGTAACTTTTTTAATTTTGGTCCTAGAAATATGCGTGTAAAGAAGAAGTTGCATGGTTTTGTTCCAGTTAAAAGGAAAAATGTCCAAAACCCTTCAAAAATAAACTAGCAAAAAGTTACCGAAAATTGAATTTTCAAATTGAAATAATGTCTGTGATTTTGGAAAAACCTTTGTAACTTTATTAATTTTGGTACTAGAAAAATGCGTCTAAAGAAGAAGTTGCATGGTTTTGTTCCAGTTAAAAGGAAAAATGTCAAAAACCCTTTAAAAATATACTGGCAAAAAGTTACCGAAAATTGAATTTTCAAAATAAAAAAATTTCTGTGATTTTGGAAAAACCTTTGTAACTTTATTAATTTTGGTCCTAGAAAAATGCGTGTAAAGAAGAAGTTGCATGGTTTTGTTCCAGTTAAAAGAAAAAATGTCAAAAAGCCTTTAAAAAAAACTGGCAAAAAGTTACCGAAAATTGAAGTTTCAAAATAATAAAATGTCTGTGATTTTGGACAAACCTTTGTAACTTTTTTAATTTTGGGCCTAGAAAAATGCGTCTAAAGAAGAAGTTGCATGGTTTTGTTCTAGTTAAAAGGAAAAATGTTAAAAACCCTTTAAAAATAAACTGGCAAAAAGATACCGAAAATTAAATTTTCAAAATGAAAAAATGTCTGTGATTTTGGAAAAACCTTTGTAACATTTTTCATTTTGGGCCTAGTAAAATGCGTCTAAAGAAGAAGTTGCATGATTTTGTTCTAGTTAAAAGGAAAAATGTCAAAAACCCTTTAAAAATAAACTGGCAAAAAGATACCGAAAATTAAATTTTCAAAATGAAAAAATGTCTGATTTTGGAAAAACCTTTGTAACTTTATTAATTTTGGTACTAGAAAAATGCGTCTAAAGAAGAAGTTGCATGGTTCTGTTCTATTTAAAAGGACAAATGACAAAAACCCTTTAAAAATATACTGGCAAAAAGTTACCGAAAATTGAATTTTCAAAATAAAAAAATGTCTGTGATTTTGGAAAAAGCTTTGTAACTTTTTTAATTTTGGTCCTAGAAAAATGCGTCTAAAGAAGAAGTTGCATGGATTTGTTCCAGTTAAAAGCAAAAATGTCAAAATCCCTTTAAAAATAAACTGGCAAAAAGTTACCGCATTTTGAATTCTCAAAATGAAAAAAATGCCTGTGATTTTGGAAAAACCTTTGAAACATTTTTAATTTTGGGCCTAGAAAAATGCGTCTAAAGAAGAAGTTGCATGGTTTTGTTCCAGTTAAAAGGAAAAATGTCAAAAACCCTTTAAAAATATACTGGCATAAAGTTACCGAAAATTGAATTTTCAAAATAAAAAAATTTCTGTGATTTTGGAAAAACCTTTGTAACTTTTTTAATTTTGGTCCTAGAAATATGCGTGTAAAGAAGAAGTTGCATGGATTTGTTCCAGTTATAAGCAAAAATGTCAAAAACCCTTTAAAAATATACTGGCAAAAAGTTATTAAAGATTAAATTTTCAAAATGAAAAAATGTCTGTGATTTTAATTTTGGTCCTAGAAATATGCGTGTAAAGAAGAAGTTGCATGGTTTTGTTCCAGTTAAAAGGAAAAATGTCGAAAACCCTTCAAAAATATACTGGCAAAAAGTTATTGAAAATTAAATTTTCAAAATAAAAAAATGTCTGTGATTTTGGAAAAACCTTTGTAACTTTATTAATTTTGGTACTAGAAAAATGCGTCTAAAGAAGAAGTTGCATGGTTTTGTTCCAGTTAAAAGGAAAAATGTCAAAAACCCTTCAAAAATATACTGGCAAAAAGTTACCGAAAATTGAAGTTTCAAAATAAAAAAATTTCTGTGATTTTGTAAAAACATTTGTAACTTTTTTAATTTTGGTCCTAGAAATATGCGTGTAAAGAAGAAGTTGCATGTATTTGTTAGAGTTAAAAGCAAAAATGTCAAAATCCCTTTAAAAATAAACTGGCAAAAAGTTACCGAAAATTGAAGTTTCGAAATGAAAAATGTCTGTGATTTTGGAAAAACCTTCGTAACTTTTTTAATTTTGGTACTAGAAAAATGCGTCTATTGAAGAAGTTGCATGGATTTGTTCCAGTTTAAAGGAAAAATGTCAAAAACCCTTTAAAAATATACTGGCAAAAAGTTACCGAAAATTGAATTTTCAAAATAAAAAAATGTCTGTGATTTTGGAAAAACCTTTGTAACTTTATTAATTTTGGTCCTAGAAAAATGCGTGTAAAGAAGAAGTTGCATGGTTTTGTTCCAGTTAAAAGGAAAAATGTCAAAAAGCCTTTAAAAAAAACTGGCAAAAAGTTACCGAAAATTGAAGTTTCAAAATAATAAAATGTCTGTGATTTTGGAAAAACCTTTGTA
This sequence comes from Leptopilina drosophilae, assembly GCA_032873175.1. Lineage (NCBI taxonomy): Eukaryota > Metazoa > Arthropoda > Insecta > Hymenoptera > Figitidae > Leptopilina > Leptopilina drosophilae. The sequence continues at coordinate 89,472 of JAVJHS010000055.1, read as the reverse complement.
ACTTTATTAATTTTGGTCCTAGAAAAATGCGTGTAAAGAAGAAGTTGCATGGATTTGTTCCAGTTAAAAGCAAAAATGTCAAAAACCCTTCAAAAATATACTGGCAAAAAGTTACCGAAAATTGAAGTTTCAAAATAAAAAAATTTCTGTGATTTTGGAAAAACCTTTGTAACTTTTTTAATTTTGGTCCTAGAAATATGCGTGTAAAGAAGAAGTTGCATGGTTTTGTTCCAGTCAAAAGGGAAAATGTCAAAAACCCTTTTAAAATAAACTGGCAAAAAGTTACCGATAATTAAATTTTCAAAATGAAAAAATGTCTGTGATTTTGGAAAAACCTTTGTAACTTTATTAATTTTGGTCCTAGAAAAATGCGTCTATTGAAGAAGTTGCATGGATTTGTTCCAGTTAAAAGAAAAAATGTCAAAAACCCTTTAAAAATATACTGGCAAAAAGTTACCGAAAATTGAATTTTCAAAATAAAAAAATTTCTGTGATTTTGGAAAAACCTTTGTAACTTTATTAATTTTGGTCCTAGAAAAATGCGTGTAAAGAAGAAGTTGCATGGTTTTGTTCCAGTTAAAAGAAAAAATGTCAAAAAGCCTTTAAAAAAAAACTGGCAAAAAGTTACCGAAAATTGAAGTTTCAAAATAATAAAATGTCTGTGATTTTGGACAAACCTTTGTAACTTTTTTAATTTTGGGCCTAGAAAAATGCGTCTAAAGAAGAAGTTGCATGGTTTTGTTCTAGTTAAAAGGAAAAATGTTAAAAACCCTTTAAAAATAAACTGGCAAAAAGATACCGAAAATTAAATTTTCAAAATGAAAAAATGTCTGTGATTTTGGAAAAACCTTTGTAACATTTTTCATTTTGGGCCTAGTAAAATGCGTCTAAAGAAGAAGTTGCATGATTTTGTTCTAGTTAAAAGGAAAAATGTCAAAAACCCTTTAAAAATAAACTGGCAAAAAGATACCGAAAATTAAATTTTCAAAATGAAAAAATGTCTGATTTTGGAAAAACCTTTGTAACTTTATTAATTTTGGTACTAGAAAAATGCGTCTAAAGAAGAAGTTGCATGGTTCTGTTCTATTTAAAAGGACAAATGACAAAAACCCTTCAAAAATATACTGGCAAAAAGTTACCGAAAATTGAAGTTTCAAAATAAAAAAATTTCTGTGATTTTGGAAAAACCTTTGTAACTTTATTAATTTTGGTCCTAGAAAAATGCGTGTAAAGAAGAAGTTGCATGGTTTTGTTCCAGTTAAAAGAAAAAATGTCAAAAAGCCTTTAAAAAAAAACTGGCAAAAAGTTACCGAAAATTGAAGTTTCAAAATAATAAAATGTCTGTGATTTTGGACAAACCTTTGTAACTTTTTTAATTTTGGGCCTAGAAAAATGCGTCTAAAGAAGAAGTTGCATGGTTTTGTTCTAGTTAAAAGGAAAAATGTTAAAAACCCTTTAAAAATAAACTGGCAAAAAGATACCGAAAATTAAATTTTCAAAATGAAAAAATGTCTGTGATTTTGGAAAAACCTTTGTAACATTTTTCATTTTGGGCCTAGTAAAATGCGTCTAAAGAAGAAGTTGCATGATTTTGTTCTAGTTAAAAGGAAAAATGTCAAAAACCCTTTAAAAATAAACTGGCAAAAAGATACCGAAAATTAAATTTTCAAAATGAAAAAATGTCTGTGATTTTGGAAAAACCTTTGTAACTTTATTAATTTTGGTACTAGAAAAATGCGTCTAAAGAAGAAGTTGCATGGTTCTGTTCTATTTAAAAGGACAAATGACAAAAACCCTTTAAAAATATACTGGCAAAAAGTTACCGAAAATTGAATTTTCAAAATAAAAAAATGTCTGTGATTTTGGAAAAAGCTTTGTAACTTTTTTAATTTTGGTTCTAGAAAAATGCGTCTAAAGAAGAAGTTGCATGGATTTGTTCCAGTTAAAAGCAAAAATGTCAAAATCCCTTTAAAAATAAACTGGCAAAAAGTTACCGCATTTTGAATTCTCAAAATGAAAAAAATGCCTGTGATTTTGGAAAAACCTTTGAAACATTTTTAATTTTGGGCCTAGAAAAATGCGTCTAAAGAAGAAGTTGCATGGTTTTGTTCCAGTTAAAAGGAAAAATGTCAAAAACCCTTTAAAAATATACTGGCAAAAAGTTACCGAAAATTGAATTTTCAAAATAAAAAAATTTCTGTGATTTTGGAAAAACCTTTGTAACTTTTTTAATTTTGGTCCTAGAAATATGCGTGTAAAGAAGAAGTTGCATGGATTTGTTCCAGTTATAAGCAAAAATGTCAAAAACCCTTTAAAAATATACTGGCAAAAAGTTATTAAAGATTAAATTTTCAAAATAAAAAAATGTCTGTGATTTTGGAAAAACCTTTGTAACTTTTTTAATTTTGGTCCTAGAAATATGCGTGTAAAGAAGAAGTTGCATGGTTTTGTTCCAGTTAAAAGGAAAAATGTCGAAAACCCTTCAAAAATATACTGGCAAAAAGTTATTGAAAATTAAATTTTCAAAATAAAAAAATGTCTGTGATTTTGGAAAAACCTTTGTAACTTTTTTAATTTTGGTCCTAGAAATATGCGTGTAAAGAAGAAGTTGCATGGTTTTGTTCCAGTCAAAAGGGAAAATGTCAAAAACCCTTTAAAAATAAACTGGCAAAAAGTTACCGATAATTAAATTTTCAAAATGAAAAAATGTCTGTGATTTTGGAAAAACCTTTGTAACTTTATTAATTTTGGTCCTAGAAAAATGCGTCTATTGAAGAAGTTGCATGGATTTGTTCCAGTTTAAAGGAAAAATGTCAAAAACCCTTTAAAAATATACTGGCAAAAAGTTACCGAAAATTGAATTTTCAAAATAAAAAAATGTCTGTGATTTTGGAAAAAACTTTGTAACTTTTTTAATTTTGGTCCTAGAAAAATGCGTCTAAAGAAGAAGTTGCATGGTTTTGTTCTAGTTAAAAGGAAAAATGTCAAAAACCCTTTAAAAATATACTGGCAAAAAGTTACCGAAAATTAAATTTTCAAAATAAAAAAATGTCTGTGATTTTGGAAAAACCTTTGTAACTTTATTAATTTTGGTCCTAGAAAAATGCGTGTAAAGAAGAAGTTGCATGGTTTTGTTTCAGTTAAAAGGAAAAATGTCAAAAAGCCTTTAAAAAAAACTGGCAAAAAGTTACCGAAAATTGAAGTTTCAAAATAATAAAATGTCTGTGATTTTGGAAAAACCTTTGTAACTTTTTTAATTTTGGGCCTAGAAAAATGCGTCTAAAGAAGAAGTTGCATGGTTTTGTTCTAGTTAAAAGGAAAAATGTTAAAAACCCTTTAAAAATAAACTGGCAAAAAGATACCGAAAATTAAATTTTCAAAATGAAAAAATGTCTGTGATTTTGGAAAAACCTTTGTAACTTTTTTAATTTTGGTACTAGAAAAATGCGTCTAAAGAAGAAGTTGCATGGTTTTGTTCCAGTTAAAAGGAAAAATGTCAAAAACCCTTCAAAAATATACTGGCAAAAAGTTACCGAAAATTGAAGTTTCAAAATAAAAAAATTTCTGTGATTTTGTAAAAACATTTGTAACTTTTTTAATTTTGGTCCTAGAAATATGCGTGTAAAGAAGAAGTTGCATGTATTTGTTAGAGTTAAAAGCAAAAATGTCAAAATCCCTTTAAAAATAAACTGGCAAAAAGTTACCGAAAATTGAAGTTTCGAAATGAAAAATGTCTGTGATTTTGGAAAAACCTTCGTAACTTTTTTAATTTTGGTACTAGAAAAATGCGTCTAAAGAAAAAGTTGCATGGTTTTGTTCCAGTAAAAAGAAAAAATGTCAAAAACCCTTTAAAAATATACTGGCAAAAAGTTACCGAAAATTGAATTTTCAAAATAAAAAAATGTCTGTGATTTTGGAAAAACCTTTGTAACTTTATTAATTTTGGTCCTAGAAAAATGCGTGTAAAGAAGAAGTTGCATGGTTTTGTTCCAGTTAAAAGGAAAAATGTCAAAAAGCCTTTAAAAAAAACTGGCAAAAAGTTACCGAAAATTGAAGTTTCAAAATAATAAAATGTCTGTGATTTTGGAAAAACCTTTGTAACTTTTTTAATTTTGGTCCTAGAAATATGCGTGTAAAGAAGAAGTTGCATGGTTTTGTTCCAGTCAAAAGGGAAAATGTCAAAAACCCTTTAAAAATAAACTGGCAAAAAGTTACCGATAATTAAATTTTCAAAATGAAAAAATGTCTGTGATTTTGGAAAAACCTTTGTAACTTTATTAATTTTGGTCCTAGAAAAATGCGTGTAAAGAAGAAGTTGCATGGTTTTGTTCCAGTTAAAAGGAAAAATGTCAAAAAGCCTTTAAAAAAAACTGGCAAAAAGTTACCGAAAATTGAAGTTTCAAAATAAAAAAATTTCTGTGATTTTGGAAAAACCTTTGTAACTTTATTAATTTTGGTCCTAGAAAAATGCGTGTAAAGAAGAAGTTGCATGGATTTGTTCCAGTTAAAAGCAAAAATGTCAAAAACCCTTCAAAAATATACTGGCAAAAAGTTACCGAAAATTGAAGTTTCAAAATAAAAAAATTTCTGTGATTTTGGAAAAACCTTTGTAACTTTTTTAATTTTGGTCCTAGAAATATGCGTGTAAAGAAGAAGTTGCATGGTTTTGTTCCAGTTAAAAGGGAAAATGTCAAAAACCCTTTAAAAATAAACTGGCAAAAAGTTACCGAAAATTAAATTTTCAAAATGAAAAAATGTCTGTGATTTTGGAAAAACCTTTGTAACTTTATTAATTTTGGTCCTAGAAAAATGCGTCTAAAGAAGAAGTTGCATGGATTTGTTCCAGTTAAAAGGAAAAATGTCAAAAACCCTTTAAAAATATACTGGCAAAAAGTTACCGAAAATTGAATTTTCAAAATAAAAAAATGTCTGTGATTTTGGAAAAAACTTTGTAACTTTTTTAATTTTGGTCCTAGAAAAATGCGTCTAAAGAAGAAGTTGCATGGTTTTGTTCTAGTTAAAAGGAAAAATGTCAAAAACCCTTCAAAAATATACTGGCAAAAAGTTATTGAAAATTAAATTTTCAAAATAAAAAAATGTCTGTGATTTTGGAAAAACCTTTGTAACTTTATTAATTTTGGTCCTAGAAAAATGCGTGTAAAGAATAAGTTGCATGGTTTTGTTCCAGTTAAAAGGAAAAATGTCAAAAACCCTTTAAAAAAAAACTGGCAAAAAGTTACCGAAAATTGAAGTTTCAAAATAAAAAAATGTCTGTGATTTTGGAAAAACCTTTGTAACTTTTTTAATTTTGGTCCTAGAAAAATGCGTCTAAAGAAGAAGTTGCATGGTTTTGTTCTAGTTAAAAGGAAAAATGTCAAAAACCCTTTAAAAATAAACTGGCAAAAAGTTACCGAAAATTAAATTTTCAAAATGAAAAAATGTCTGTGATTTTGGAAAAACCTTTGTAACTTTTTTAATTTTGGTACTAGAAAAATGCGTCTAAAGAAGAAGTTGCATGGTTTTGTTCCAGTTAAAAGGAAAAATGTCAAAAACCCTTCAAAAATATACTGGCAAAAAGTTACCGAAAATTGAAGTTTCAAAATAAAAAAATTTCTGTGATTTTGTAAAAACATTTGTAACTTTTTTAATTTTGGTCCTAGAAATATGCGTGTAAAGAAGAAGTTGCATGTATTTGTTCCAGTTAATAGGAAAAATGTCAAAAACCCTTTAAAAATAAACTGGCAAAAAGTTACCGAAAATTGAAGTTTCAAAATGAAAAAATGTCTGTGATTTTGGAAAAACCTTTGTAACTTTTTTAATTTTGGTCCTAGAAAAATGCGTCTAAAGAAGAAGTTGCATGGATTTGTTCCAGTTTAAAGGAAAAATGTCAAAAACCCTTTAAAAATATACTGGCAAAAAGTTACCGAAAATTGAATTTTCAAAATAAAAAAATGTCTGTGATTTTGGAAAAACCTTTGTAACTTTATTAATTTTGGTCCTAGAAAAATGCGTGTAAAGAAGAAGTTGCATGGTTTTGTTCCAGTTAAAAGGAAAAATGTCAAAAAGCCTTTAAAAAAAACTGGCAAAAAGTTACCGATAATTAAATTTTCAAAATGAAAAAATGTCTGTGATTTTGGAAAAACCTTTGTAACTTTATTAATTTTGGTCCTAGAAAAATGCGTCTATTGAAGAAGTTGCATGGATTTGTTCCAGTTTAAAGGAAAAATGTCAAAAACCCTTTAAAAATATACTGGCAAAAAGTTACCGAAAATTGAATTTTCAAAATAAAAAAATGTCTGTGATTTTGGAAAAAACTTTGTAACTTTTTTAATTTTGGTCCTAGAAAAATGCGTCTAAAGAAGAAGTTGCATGGTTTTGTTCTAGTTAAAAAGTTATTAAAGATTAAATTTTCAAAATAAAAAAATGTCTGTGATTTTGGAAAAACCTTTGTAACTTTATTAATTTTGGTCCTAGAAAAATGCGTCTAAAGAAGAAGTTGCATGGTTTTGTTCTAGTTAAAAGGAAAAATGTCAAAAACCCTTTAAAAATAAACTGGCAAAAAGTTATTAAAGATTAAATTTTCAAAATAAAAAAATGTCTGTGATTTTGGAAAAACCTTTGTAACTTTATTAATTTTGGTCCTAGAAAAATGCGTGTAAAGAAGAAGTTGCATGGTTTTGTTTCAGTTAAAAGGAAAAATGTCAAAAAGCCTTTAAAAAAAACTGGCAAAAAGTTACCGAAAATTGAAGTTTCAAAATAATAAAATGTCTGTGATTTTGGACAAACCTTTGTAACTTTTTTAATTTTGGGCCTAGAAAAATGCGTCTAAAGAAGAAGTTGCATGATTTTGTTCTAGTTAAAAGGAAAAATGTCAAAAATCCTTTAAAAATAAACTGGCAAAAAGATACCGAAAATTAAATTTTCAAAATGAAAAAATGTCTGTGATTTTGGAAAAACCTTTGTAACTTTATTAATTTTGGTACTAGAAAAATGCCTCTAAAGAAGAAGTTGCATGGATTTGTTCCAGTTAAAAGGAAAAATGTCAAAAACCCTTCAAAAATATACTGGCAAAAAGTTATTAAAGATTAAATTTTCAAAATAAAAAAATGTCTGTGATTTTGGAAAAACCTTTGTAACTTTTTTAATTTTGGTCCTAGAAAAATGCGTCTAAAGAAGAAGTTGCATGGTTTTGTTTCAGTTAAAAGGAAAAATGTCAAAAACCCTTTAAAAATAAACTGGCAAAAAGTTATTAAAGATTAAATTTTCAAAATAAAAAAATGTCTGTGATTTTGGAAAAACCATTGTAACTTTATTAATTTTGGTCCTAGAAAAATGCGTGTAAAGAAGAAGTTGCATGGATTTGTTCCAGTTAAAAGCAAAAATGTCAAAAACCCTTCAAAAATATACTGGCAAAAAGTTACCGAAAATTGAAGTTTCAAAATAAAAAAATTTCTGTGATTTTGGAAAAACATTTGTAACTTTTTTAATTTTGGTCCTAGAAATATGCGTGTAAAGAAGAAGTTGCATGGTTTTGTTCCAGTTTAAAGGAAAAATGTCGAAAACCCTTCAAAAATATACTGGCAAAAAGTTATTGAAAATTAAATTTTCAAAATAAAAAAATGTCTGTGATTTTGGAAAAACCTTTGTAACTTTATTAATTTTGGTACTAGAAAAATGCGTCTAAAGAAGAAGTTGCATGGTTTTGTTCCAGTTAAAAGGAAAAATGTCAAAAACCCTTCAAAAAGATACTGGCAAAAAGTTACCGAAAATTGAAGTTTCAAAATAAAAAAATTTCTGTGATTTTGGAAAAACCTTTGTAACTTTATTAATTTTGGTCCTAGAAAAATGCGTGTAAAGAAGAAGTTGCATGGTTTTGTTCCAGTTAAAAGAAAAAATGTCAAAAAGCCTTTAAAAAAAAACTGGCAAAAAGTTACCGAAAATTGAAGTTTCAAAATGAAAAAATGTCTGTGATTTTGGAAAAACCTTTGTAACTTTTTTAATTTTGGGCCTAGAAAAATGCGTCTAAAGAAGAAGTTGCATGATTTTGTTCTAGTTAAAAGGAAAAATGTCAAAAACCCTTTAAAAATAAACTGGCAAAAAGAAACCGAAAATTAAATTTTCAAAATGAAAAAATGTCTGATTTTGGACAAACCTTTGTAACTTTTTTAATTTTGGGCCTAGAAAAATGCGTCTAAAGAAGAAGTTGCATGGTTTTGTTCTAGTTAAAAGGAAAAATGTCAAAAACCCTTTAAAAATAAACTGGCAAAAAGTTACCGAAAATTAAATTTTCAAAATGAAAAAATGTCTGTGATTTTGGAAAAACCTTTGTAACTTTTTTAATTTTGGTCCTAGAAAAATGCGTCTAAAGAAGAAGTTGCATGATTTTGTTCTAGTTAAAAGGAAAAATGTCAAAAACCCTTTAAAAATAAACTGGCAAAAAGTTACCGAAAATTAAATTTTCAAAATGAAAAAATGTCTGTGATTTTGGAAAAACCTTTGTAACTTTATTAATTTTGGTCCTAGAAAAATGCGTGTAAAGAAGAAGTTGCATGGTTTTGTTCCAGTTAAAAGGAAAAATGTCAAAAAGCCTTTAAAAAAAACTGGCAAAAAGTTACCGAAAATTGAAGTTTCAAAATAATAAAATGTCTGTGATTTTGGAAAAACCTTTGTAACTTTTTTAATTTTGGTCCTAGAAATGTGCGTGTAAAGAAGAAGTTGCATGGATTTGTTCCAGTTATAAGCAAAAATGTCAAAAACCCTTTAAAAATATACTGGCAAAAAGTTACCGAAAATTGAAGTTTCAAAATAAAAAAATTTCTGTGATTTTGTAAAAACCTTTGTAACTTTTTTAATTTTGGTCCTAGAAATATGCGTGTAAAGAAGAAGTTGCATGGTTTTGTTCCAGTCAAAAGGGAAAATGTCAAAAACCCTTTAAAAATAAACTGGCAAAAAGTTACCGATAATTAAATTTTCAAAATGAAAAAATGTCTGTGATTTTGGAAAAACCTTTGTAACTTTATTAATTTTGGTCCTAGAAAAATGCGTCTAAAGAAGAAGTTGCATGGATTTGTTCCAGTTTAAAGGAAAAATGTCAAAAACCCTTTAAAAATATACTGGCAAAAAGTTACCGAAAATTGAATTTTCAAAATAAAAAAATGTCTGTGATTTTGGAAAAAACTTTGTAACTTTTTTAATTTTGGTCCTAGAAAAATGCGTCTAAAGAAGAAGTTGCATGGTTTTGTTCTAGTTAAAAGGAAAAATGTCAAAAACCCTTAAAAAATAAACTGGCAAAAAGTTATTAAAGATTAAATTTTCAAAATAAAAAAATGTCTGTGATTTTGGAAAAACCTTTGTAACTTTATTAATTTTGGTCCTAGAAAAATGCGTGTAAAGAAGAAGTTGCATGGTTTTGTTTCAGTTAAAAGGAAAAATGTCAAAAAGCCTTTAAAAAAAACTGGCAAAAAGTTACCGAAAATTGAAGTTTCAAAATAATAAAATGTCTGTGATTTTGGACAAACCTTTGTAACTTTTTTAATTTTGGGCCTAGAAAAATGCGTCTAAAGAAGAAGTTGCATGATTTTGTTCTAGTTAAAAGGAAAAATGTCAAAAATCCTTTAAAAATAAACTGGCAAAAAGATACCGAAAATTAAATTTTCAAAATGAAAAAATGTCTGTGATTTTGGAAAAACCTTTGTAACTTTTTTAATTTTGGTACTAGAAAAATGCGTCTAAAGAAGAAGTTGCATGGTTTTGTTCCAGTTAAAAGGAAAAATGTCAAAAACCCTTCAAAAATATACTGGCAAAAAGTTACCGAAAATTGAAGTTTCAAAATAAAAAAATGTCTGTGATTTTGGAAAAACCTTTGTAACTTTATTAATTTTGGTACTAGAAAAATGCGTCTAAAGAAGAAGTTGCATGGTTCTGTTCTATTTAAAAGGACAAATGTCAAAAACCCTTAAAAAATAAACTGGCAAAAAGTTATTAAAGATTAAATTTTCAAAATAAAAAAATGTCTGTGATTTTGGAAAAACCATTGTAACTTTATTAATTTTGGTCCTAGAAAAATGCGTGTAAAGAAGAAGTTGCATGGATTTGTTCCAGTTAAAAGCAAAAATGTCAAAAACCCTTCAAAAATATACTGGCAAAAAGTTACCGAAAATTGAAGTTTCAAAATAAAAAAATTTCTGTGATTTTGGAAAAACATTTGTAACTTTTTTAATTTTGGTCCTAGAAATATGCGTGTAAAGAAGAAGTTGCATGGTTTTGTTCCAGTTAAAAGGAAAAATGTCGAAAACCCTTCAAAAATATACAGGCAAAAAGTTATTGAAAATTAAATTTTCAAAATAAAAAAATGTCTGTGATTTTGGAAAAACCTTTGTAACTTTATTAATTTTGGTACTAGAAAAATGCGTCTAAAGAAGAAGTTGCATGGTTTTGTTCCAGTTAAAAGGAAAAATGTCAAAAACCCTTCAAAAATATACTGGCAAAAAGTTACCGAAAATTGAAGTTTCAAAATAAAAAAATTTCTGTGATTTTGGAAAAACCTTTGTAACTTTATTAATTTTGGTCCTAGAAAAATGCGTGTAAAGAAGAAGTTGCATGGTTTTGTTCCAGTTAAAAGAAAAAATGTCAAAAAGCCTTTAAAAAAAAACTGGCAAAAAGTTACCGAAAATTGAAGTTTCAAAATAATAAAATGTCTGTGATTTTGGACAAACCTTTGTAACTTTTTTAATTTTGGGCCTAGAAAAATGCGTCTAAAGAAGAAGTTGCATGGTTTTGTTCTAGTTAAAAGGAAAAATGTCAAAAACCCTTTAAAAATAAACTGGCAAAAAGTTACCGAAAATTAAAGTTTCAAAATAAAAAATGTCTGTGATTTTGGAAAAACCTTCGTACCTTTTTTAATTTTGGTACTAGAAAAATGCCTCTAAAGAAGAAGTTGCATGGATTTGTTCCAGTTAAAAGGAAAAATGTCAAAAACCCTTCAAAAATATACTGGCAAAAAGTTATTAAAGATTAAATTTTCAAAATAAAAAAATGTCTGTGATTTTGGAAAAACCTTTGTAACTTTTTTAATTTTGGTCCTAGAAAAATGCGTCTAAAGAAGAAGTTGCATGGTTTTGTTCCAGTTAAAAGGAAAAATGTCAAAAACCCTTAAAAAATAAACTGGCAAAAAGTTATTAAAGATTAAATTTTCAAAATAAAAAAATGTCTGTGATTTTGGAAAAACCTTTGTAACTTTATTAATTTTGGTCCTAGAAAAATGCGTGTAAAGAAGAAGTTGCATGGTTTTGTTCCAGTTAAAAGGAAAAATGTCAAAAACCCTTTAAAAATATACTGGCAAAAAGTTACCGAAAATTGAAGTTTCAAAATAAAAAATGTCTGTGATTTTGGAAAAACCTTTGTAACTTTTTTAATTTTGGTCCTAGAAATATGCGTGTAAAGAAGAAGTTGCATGGTTTTGTTCCAGTTAAAAGGAAAAATGTCAAAAACCCTTCAAAAATATACTGGCAAAAAGTTATTGAAAATTAAATTTTCAAAATAAAAAAATGTCTGTGATTTTGGAAAAACCTTTGTAACTTTATTAATTTTGGTACTAGAAAAATGCGTCTAAAGAAGAAGTTGCATGGTTTTGTTCCAGTTAAAAGGAAAAATGTCAAAAACCCTTCAAAAATATACTGGCAAAAAGTTACCGAAAATTGAAGTTTCAAAATAAAAAAATGTCTGTGATTTTGGAAAAACCTTTGTAACTTTATTAATTTTGGTCCTAGAAAAATGCGTGTAAAGAAGAAGTTGCATGGTTTTGTTCCAGTTAAAAGAAAAAATGTCAAAAAGCCTTTAAAAAAAAAACTGGCAAAAAGTTACCGAAAATTGAAGTTTCAAAATAATAAAATGTCTGTGATTTTGGACAAACCTTTGTAACTTTTTTAATTTTGGGCCTAGAAAAATGCGTCTAAAGAAGAAGTTGCATGGTTTTGTTCTAGTTAAAAGGAAAAATGTCAAAAACCCTTTAAAAATAAACTGGCAAAAAGTTACCGAAAATTAAATTTTCAAAATGAAAAAATGTCTGTGATTTTGGAAAAACCTTTGTAACTTTTTTAATTTTGGGCCTAGAAAAATGCGTCTAAAGAAGAAGTTGCATGGTTTTGTTCTAGTTAAAAGGAAAAATGTTAAAAACCCTTTAAAAATAAACTGGCAAAAAGTTACCGAAAATTAATTTTTCAAAATAAAAAAATGTCTGTGATTTTGGAAAAACCTTTGTAACTTTTTTAATTTTGGTCCTAGAAAAATGCGTCTAAAGAAGAAGTTGCATGGTTTTGTTCCAGTCAAAAGAAAAAATGTCAAAAACCCTTTAAAAATAAACTGGCAAAAAGTTACCGAAATTTAAATTTTCAGAATGAAAAAAATGTCTGTGATTTTGGAAAAACCTTTGTAACTTTTTTAATTTTGGTCCTAGAAAAATGCGTCTAAAGAAGAAGTTGCATGGTTTTGTTCTAGTTAAAAGGAAAAATGTCAAAAACCCTTTAAAAATAAACTGGCAAAAAGTTACCGAAAATTGAATTTTCAAAATAAAAAAATGTCTGTGATTTTGGAAAAACCTTTGTAACTTTTTTAATTTTGGTCCTAGAAAAATGCGTCTAAAGAAGAAGTTGCATGGTTTTGTTCCAGTTAAAAGGAAAAATGTCAAAAACCCTTCAAAAATATACTGGCAAAAAGTTACCGAAAATTGAAGTTTCAAAATAAAAAAATTTCTGTGATTTTGTAAAAACCTTTGTAACTTTTTTAATTTTGGTCCTAGAAATATGCGTGTAAAGAAGAAGTTGCATGGATTTGTTCCAGTTAAAAGCAAAAATGTCAAAATCCCTTTAAAAATAAACTGGCAAAAAGTTACCGAAAATTGAAGTTTCGAAATGAAAAATGTCTGTGATTTTGGAAAAACCTTTGTAACTTTTTTAATTTTGGTCCTAGAAAAATGCGTCTAAAGAAGAAGTTGCATGGTTTTGTTCCAGTTAAAAGGAAAAATGTCAAAAACCCTTTAAAAATAAACTGGCAAAAAGTTACCGAAAATTGAATTTTCAAAATGAAAAAATGTCTGTGATTTTGGAAAAACCTTTGTAACTTTATTAATTTTGGTCCTAGAAAAATGCGTCTAAAGAAGAAGTTGCATGGTTTTGTTCCAGTCAAAAGGGAAAATGTCAAAAACCCTTTAAAAATAAACTGGCAAAAAGTTACCGATAATTAAATTTTCAAAATGAAAAAATGTCTGTGATTTTGGAAAAACCTTTGTAACTTTATTAATTTTGGTCCTAGAAAAATGCGTCTAAAGAAGAAGTTGCATGGTTTTGTTCTAGTTAAAAGGAAAAATGTCAAAAACCCTTTAAAAATAAACTGGCAAAAAGTTACCGAAAATTAAATTTTCAAAATAAAAAAATGTCTGTGATTTTGGAAAAACCTTTGTAACTTTTTTAATTTTGGTCCTAGAAAAATGCGTCTAAAGAAGAAGTTGCATGGTTTTGTTCCAGTTAAAAGGAAAAATGTCAAAAACCCTTAAAAAATAAACTGGCAAAAAGTTATTAAAGATTAAATTTTCAAAATAAAAAAATGTCTGTGATTTTGGAAAAACCTTTGTAACTTTATTAATTTTGGTCCTAGAAAAATGCGTCTAAAGAAGAAGTTGCATGGTTTTGTTCCAGTTAAAAGGAAAAATGTCAAAAACCCTTCAAAAATATACTGGCAAAAAGTTACCGAAAATTGAAGTTTCAAAATAAAAAAATTTCTGTGATTTTGTAAAAACATTTGTAACTTTTTTAATTTTGGTCCTAGAAATATGCGTGTAAAGAAGAAGTTGCATGGTTTTGTTCCAGTTTAAAGGAAAAATGTCGAAAACCCTTCAAAAATATACAGGCAAAAAGTTATTGAAAATTAAATTTTCAAAATAAAAAAATGTCTGTGATTTTGGAAAAACCTTTGTAACTTTATTAATTTTGGTACTAGAAAAATGCGTCTAAAGAAGAAGTTGCATGGTTTTGTTCCAGTTAAAAGGAAAAATGTCAAAAACCCTTTAAAAATATACTGGCAAAAAGTTACCGAAAATTGAATTTTCAAAATAAAAAAATGTCTGTGATTTTGGAAAAACCTTTGTAACTTTTTTAATTTTGGTCCTAGAAAAATGCGTCTAAAGAAGAAGTTGCATGGTTTTGTTCCAGTTAAAAGGAAAAATGTCAAAAACCCTTTAAAAATAAACTGGCAAAAAGTTACCGAAAATTGAAGTTTCAAAATAAAAAAATGTCTGTGATTTTGGAAAAACCTTTGTAACTTTTTTAATTTTGGTCCTAGAAAAATGCGTCTAAAGAAGAAGTTGCATGGTTTTGTTCCAGTTAATAGGAAAAATGTCAAAAACCCTTCAAAAATAAACTGGCAAAAAGTTACCGAAAATTAAATTTTCAAAATGAAAAAATGTCTGTGATTTTGGAAAAACCTTTGTAACTTTATTAATTTTGGTCCTAGAAAAATGCGTCTAAAGAAGAAGTTGCATGGTTTTGTTCCAGTCAAAAGAAAAAATGTCAAAAACCCTTTAAAAATAAACTGGCAAAAAGTTACCGAAAATTGAAGTTTCAAAATAATAAAATGTCTGTGATTTTGGACAAACCTTTGTAACTTTTTTAATTTTGGGCCTAGAAAAATGCGTCTAAAGAAGAAGTTGCATGGTTTTGTTCCAGTTAAAAGGAAAAATGTCAAAAACCCTTTTAAAATATACTGGCATAAAGTTACCGAAAATTGAATTTTCAAAATAAAAAAATTTCTGTGATTTTGGAAAAACCTTTGTAACTTTTTTAATTTTGGTCCTAGAAATATGCGTGTAAAGAAGAAGTTGCATGGTTTTGTTCCAGTTAAAAGGAAAAATGTCAAAAACCCTTCAAAAATATACTGGCAAAAAGTTACCGAAAATTGAAGTTTCAAAATAAAAAAATTTCTGTGATTTTGTAAAAACCTTTGGAACTTTTTTAATTTTGGTCCTAGAAATATGCGTGTAAAGAAGAAGTTGCATGGTTTTGTTCTAGTTAAAAGGAAAAATGTCAAAAACCCTTAAAAAATAAACTGGCAAAAAGTTATTAAAGATTAAATTTTCAAAATAAAAAAATGTCTGTGATTTTGGAAAAACCTTTGTAACTTTATTAATTTTGGTCCTAGAAAAATGCGTGTAAAGAAGAAGTTGCATGGTTTTGTTTCAGTTAAAAGGAAAAATGTCAAAAAGCCTTTAAAAAAAACTGGCAAAAAGTTACCGAAAATTGAAGTTTCAAAATAAAAAAATGTCTGTGATTTTGGACAAACCTTTGTAACTTTTTTAATTTTGGGCCTAGAAAAATGCGTCTAAAGAAGAAGTTGCATGGTTTTGTTCTAGTTAAAAGGAAAAATGTTAAAAACCCTTTAAAAATAAACTGGCAAAAAGATACCGAAAATTAAATTTTCAAAATGAAAAAATGTCTGTGATTTTGGAAAAACCTTTGTAACATTTTTCATTTTGGGCCTAGTAAAATGCGTCTAAAGAAGAAGTTGCATGATTTTGTTCTAGTTAAAAGGAAAAATGTCAAAAACCCTTTAAAAATAAACTGGCAAAAAGATACCGAAAATTAAATTTTCAAAATGAAAAAATGTCTGTGATTTTGGAAAAACCTTTGTAACTTTTTTAATTTTGGTCCTAGAAAAATGCGTCTAAAGAAGAAGTTGCATGGTTTTGTTCCAGTCAAAAGAAAAAATGTCAAAAACCCTTTAAAAAAAACTGGCAAAAAGATACCGAAAATTAAATTTTCAAAATAAAAAAATGTCTGTGATTTTGGAAAAACCTTTGTAACTTTATTAATTTTGGTCCTAGAAAAATGCGTGTAAAGAAGAAGTTGCATGGTTTTGTTCCAGTTAAAAGGAAAAATGTCAAAAAGCCTTTAAAAAAAAACTGGCAAAAAGTTACCGAAAATTGAAGTTTCAAAATAATAAAATGTCTGTGATTTTGGACAAACCTTTGTAACTTTTTTAATTTTGGGCCTAGAAAAATGCGTCTAAAGAAGAAGTTGCATGGTTTTGTTCTAGTTAAAAGGAAAAATGTTAAAAACCCTTTAAAAATAAACTGGCAAAAAGTTACCGAAAATTAAATTTTCAAAATGAAAAAATGTCTGTGATTTTGGAAAAACCTTTGTAACTTTTTTAATTTTGGTCCTAGAAAAATGCGTCTAAAGAAGAAGTTGCATGATTTTGTTCTAGTTAAAAGGAAAAATGTCAAAAATCCTTTAAAAATAAACTGGCAAAAAGTTACCGAAAATTGAAGTTTCAAAATAATAAAATGTCTGTGATTTTGGAAAAACCTTTGTAACTTTATTAATTTTGGTACTAGAAAAATGCGTCTAAAGAAGAAGTTGCATGGTTTTGTTCCAGTTAAATGGACAAATGACAAAAACCCTTTAAAAATATACTGGCAAAAAGTTACCGAAAATTGAATTTTTAAAATAAAAAAATGTCTGTGATTTTGGAAAAACCTTTGTAACTTTTTTAATTTTGGTGCTAGAAAAATGCGTCTAAAGAAGAAGTTGCATGGTTTTGTTCCAGTTAAAAGGAAAAATGTCAAAAAGCCTTTAAAAAAAAACTGGCAAAAAGTTACCGAAAATTGAAGTTTCAAAATAATAAAATGTCTGTGATTTTGGAAAAACCTTTGTAACTTTTTTAATTTTGGTCCTAGAAAAATGCGTCTAAAGAAGAAGTTGCATGGATTTGTTCCAGTTAAAAGCAAAAATGTTAAAATCCCTTTAAAAATAAACTGGCAAAAAGTTACCGAAAATTAAAGTTTCAAAATAAAAAAATTTCTGTGATTTTGTAAAAACCTTTGTAACTTTTTTAATTTTGGTCCTAGAAATATGCGTGTAAAGAAGAAGTTGCATGGTTTTGTTCCAGTTAAAAGGGAAAATGTCAAAAACCCTTTAAAAATATACTGGCAAAAAGTTACCGAAAATTGAATTTTTAAAATAAAAAAATGTCTGTGATTTTGGAAAATCCTTTGTAACTTTTTTAATTTTGGTCCTAGAAAAATGCGTCTAAAGAAGAAGTTGCATGGTTTTGTTCCAGTTAATAGGAAAAATGTCAAAAACCCTCCAAAAATAAACTGGCAAAAAGTTACAAAAAATTAAAGTTTCAAAATGAAAAAATGTCTGTGATTTTGGAAAATCCTTTGTAACTTTTTTAATTTTGGTCCTAGAAAAATGCGTCTAAAGAAGAAGTTGCATGGTTTTGTTCCAGTTAATAGGAAAAATGTCAAAAACCCTCCAAAAATAAACTGGCAAAAAGTTACAAAAAATTAAAGTTTCAAAATGAAAAAATGTCTGTGATTTTGGAAAATCCTTTGTAACTTTTTTAATTTTGGTCCTAGAAAAATGCGTCTAAAGAAGAAGTTGCATGGTTTTGTTCCAGTTAATAGAAAAAATGTCAAAAACCCTCCAAAAATAAACTGGCAAAAAGTTACCAAAAATTGAATTTTCAAAATGAAAAAATGTCTGTGATTTTGGAAAATCCTTTGTAACTTTTTTAATTTTGGTCCTAGAAAAATGCGTCTAAAGAAGAAGTTGCATGGTTTTGTTCCAGTTAATAGGAAAAATGTCAAAAACCCTCCAAAAATAAACTGGCAAAAAGTTACCAAAAATTAAAGTTTCAAAATGAAAAAATGTCTGTGATTTTGGAAAATCCTTTGTAACTTTTTTAATTTTGGTCCTAGAAAAATGCGTCTAAAGAAGAAGTTGCATGGTTTTGTTCCAGTTAATAGAAAAAATGTCAAAAACCCTCCAAAAATAAACTGGCAAAAAGTTACAAAAAATTAAAGTATCAAAATGAAAAAATGTCTGTGATTTTGGAAAATCCTTTGTAACTTTTTTAATTTTGGTCCTAGAAAAATGCGTCTAAAGAAGAAGTTGCATGGTTTTGTTCCAGTTAATAGGAAAAATGTCAAAAACCCTCCAAAAATAAACTGGCAAAAAGTTACCAAAAATTGAATTTTCAAAATGAAAAAATGTCTGTGATTTTGGAAAAACCTTTGTAACTTTTTTAATTTTGGTCCTAGAAAAATGCGTCTAAAGAAGAAGTTGCATGGTTTTGTTCCAGTCAAAAGAAAAAATGTCAAAAACCCTCCAAAAATAAACTGGCAAAAAGTTACCGAAAATTGAATTTTCAAAATGAAAAAATGTCTGTGATTTTGGAAAATCCTTTGTAACTTTTTTAATTTTGGTCCTAGAAAAATGCGTCTAAAGAAGAAGTTGCATGGTTTTGTTCCAGTTAATAGGAAAAATGTCAAAAACCCTCCAAAAATAAACTGGCAAAAAGTTACAAAAAATTAAAGTATCAAAATGAAAAAATGTCTGTGATTTTGGAAAATCCTTTGTAACTTTTTTAATTTTGGTCCTAGAAAAATGCGTCTAAAGAAGAAGTTGCATGGTTTTGTTCCAGTTAATAGGAAAAATGTCAAAAACCCTCCAAAAATAAACTGGCAAAAAGTTACCAAAAATTAAAGTTTCAAAATGAAAAAATGTCTGTGATTTTGGAAAATCCTTTGTAACTTTTTTAATTTTGGTCCTAGAAAAATGCGTCTAAAGAAGAAGTTGCATGGTTTTGTTCCAGTTAATAGAAAAAATGTCAAAAACCCTCCAAAAATAAACTGGCAAAAAGTTACCAAAAATTGAATTTTCAAAATGAAAAAATGTCTGTGATTTTGGAAAATCCTTTGTAACTTTTTTAATTTTGGTCCTAGAAAAATGCGTCTAAAGAAGAAGTTGCATGGTTTTGTTCCAGTTAATAGGAAAAATGTCAAAAACCCTCCAAAAATAAACTGGCAAAAAGTTACCAAAAATTAAAGTATCAAAATGAAAAAATGTCTGTGATTTTGGAAAATCCTTTGTAACTTTTTTAATTTTGGTCCTAGAAAAATGCGTCTAAAGAAGAAGTTGCATGGTTTTGTTCCAGTTAATAGGAAAAATGTCAAAAACCCTCCAAAAATAAACTGGCAAAAAGTTACAAAAAATTAAAGTATCAAAATGAAAAAATGTCTGTGATTTTGGAAAATCCTTTGTAACTTTTTTAATTTTGGTCCTAGAAAAATGCGTCTAAAGAAGAAGTTGCATGGTTTTGTTCCAGTCAAAAGAAAAAATGTCAAAAACCCTTCAAAAATAAACTGGCAAAAAGTTACCAAAAATTGAATTTTCAAAATGAAAAAATGTCTGTGATTTTGGAAAATCCTTTGTAACTTTTTTAATTTTGGTCCTAGAAAAATGCGTCTAAAGAAGAAGTTGCATGGTTTTGTTCCAGTTAATAGGAAAAATGTCAAAAACCCTCCAAAAATAAACTGGCAAAAAGTTACCAAAAATTAAAGTATCAAAATGAAAAAATGTCTGTGATTTTGGAAAATCCTTTGTAACTTTTTTAATTTTGGTCCTAGAAAAATGCGTCTAAAGAAGAAGTTGCATGGTTTTGTTCCAGTTAATAGGAAAAATGTCAAAAACCCTCCAAAAATAAACTGGCAAAAAGTTACAAAAAATTAAAGTATCAAAATGAAAAAATGTCTGTGATTTTGGAAAATCCTTTGTAACTTTTTTAATTTTGGTCCTAGAAAAATGCGTCTAAAGAAGAAGTTGCATGGTTTTGTTCCAGTTAATAGGAAAAATGTCAAAAACCCTCCAAAAATAAACTGGCAAAAAGTTACCAAAAATTAAAGTATCAAAATGAAAAAATGTCTGTGATTTTGGAAAATCCTTTGTAACTTTTTTAATTTTGGTCCTAGAAAAATGCGTCTAAAGAAGAAGTTGCATGGTTTTGTTCCAGTTAATAGGAAAAATGTCAAAAACCCTCCAAAAATAAACTGGCAAAAAGTTACCAAAAATTAAAGTATCAAAATGAAAAAATGTCTGTGATTTTGGAAAATCCTTTGTAACTTTTTTAATTTTGGTCCTAGAAAAATGCGTCTAAAGAAGAAGTTGCATGGTTTTGTTCCAGTTAATAGGAAAAATGTCAAAAACCCTCCAAAAATAAACTGGCAAAAAGTTACAAAAAATTAAAGTATCAAAATGAAAAAATGTCTGTGATTTTGGAAAATCCTTTGTAACTTTTTTAATTTTGGTCCTAGAAAAATGCGTCTAAAGAAGAAGTTGCATGGTTTTGTTCCAGTTAATAGGAAAAATGTCAAAAACCCTCCAAAAATAAACTGGCAAAAAGTTACCAAAAATTAAAGTATCAAAATGAAAAAATGTCTGTGATTTTGGAAAATCCTTTGTAACTTTTTTAATTTTGGTCCTAGAAAAATGCGTCTAAAGAAGAAGTTGCATGGTTTTGTTCCAGTTAATAGAAAAAATGTCAAAAACCCTCCAAAAATAAACTGGCAAAAAGTTACCAAAAATTAAAGTATCAAAATGAAAAAATGTCTGTGATTTTGGAAAATCCTTTGTAACTTTTTTAATTTTGGTCCTAGAAAAATGCGTCTAAAGAAGAAGTTGCATGGTTTTGTTCCAGTTAATAGAAAAAATGTCAAAAACCCTCCAAAAATAAACTGGCAAAAAGTTACCAAAAATTGAATTTTCAAAATGAAAAAATGTCTGTGATTTTGGAAAATCCTTTGTAACTTTTTTAATTTTGGTCCTAGAAAAATGCGTCTAAAGAAGAAGTTGCATGGTTTTGTTCCAGTTAATAGGAAAAATGTCAAAAACCCTCCAAAAATAAACTGGCAAAAAGTTACAAAAAATTAAAGTATCAAAATGAAAAAATGTCTGTGATTTTGGAAAATCCTTTGTAACTTTTTTAATTTTGGTCCTAGAAAAATGCGTCTAAAGAAGAAGTTGCATGGTTTTGTTCCAGTTAATAGGAAAAATGTCAAAAACCCTCCAAAAATAAACTGGCAAAAAGTTACCAAAAATTAAAGTATCAAAATGAAAAAATGTCTGTGATTTTGGAAAATCCTTTGTAACTTTTTTAATTTTGGTCCTAGAAAAATGCGTCTAAAGAAGAAGTTGCATGGTTTTGTTCCAGTTAATAGGAAAAATGTCAAAAACCCTCCAAAAATAAACTGGCAAAAAGTTACCAAAAATTGAATTTTCAAAATGAAAAAATGTCTGTGATTTTGGAAAATCCTTTGTAACTTTTTTAATTTTGGTCCTAGAAAAATGCGTCTAAAGAAGAAGTTGCATGGTTTTGTTCCAGTTAATAGGAAAAATGTCAAAAACCCTCCAAAAATAAACTGGCAAAAAGTTACCGAAAGTTGAAGTTTCAAAATGAAAAAATGTCTGTGATTTTGGAAAATCCTTTGTAACTTTTTTAATTTTGGTCCTAGAAAAATGCGTCTAAAGAAGAAGTTGCATGGTTTTGTTCCAGTTAATAGAAAAAATGTCAAAAACCCTCCAAAAATAAACTGGCAAAAAGTTACCAAAAATTGAAGTTTCAAAATGAAAAAATGTCTGTGATTTTGGAAAATCCTTTGTAACTTTTTTAATTTTGGTCCTAGAAAAATGCGTCTAAAGAAGAAGTTGCATGGTTTTGTTCCAGTTAATAGGAAAAATGTCAAAAACCCTCCAAAAATAAACTGGCAAAAAGTTACCAAAAATTAAAGTATCAAAATGAAAAAATGTCTGTGATTTTGGAAAATCCTTTGTAACTTTTTTAATTTTGGTCCTAGAAAAATGCGTCTAAAGAAGAAGTTGCATGGTTTTGTTCCAGTTAATAGGAAAAATGTCAAAAACCCTCCAAAAATAAACTGGCAAAAAGTTACCAAAAATTGAATTTTCAAAATGAAAAAATGTCTGTGATTTTGGAAAATCCTTTGTAACTTTTTTAATTTTGGTCCTAGAAAAATGCGTCTAAAGAAGAAGTTGCATGGTTTTGTTCCAGTTAATAGGAAAAATGTCAAAAACCCTCCAAAAATAAACTGGCAAAAAGTTACCAAAAATTAAAGTATCAAAATGAAAAAATGTCTGTGATTTTGGAAAATCCTTTGTAACTTTTTTAATTTTGGTCCTAGAAAAATGCGTCTAAAGAAGAAGTTGCATGGTTTTGTTCCAGTTAATAGAAAAAATGTCAAAAACCCTCCAAAAATAAACTGGCAAAAAGTTACCAAAAATTAAAGTATCAAAATGAAAAAATGTCTGTGATTTTGGAAAATCCTTTGTAACTTTTTTAATTTTGGTCCTAGAAAAATGCGTCTAAAGAAGAAGTTGCATGGTTTTGTTCCAGTTAATAGAAAAAATGTCAAAAACCCTCCAAAAATAAACTGGCAAAAAGTTACCAAAAATTGAATTTTCAAAATGAAAAAATGTCTGTGATTTTGGAAAATCCTTTGTAACTTTTTTAATTTTGGTCCTAGAAAAATGCGTCTAAAGAAGAAGTTGCATGGTTTTGTTCCAGTTAATAGGAAAAATGTCAAAAACCCTCCAAAAATAAACTGGCAAAAAGTTACCAAAAATTAAAGTATCAAAATGAAAAAATGTCTGTGATTTTGGAAAATCCTTTGTAACTTTTTTAATTTTGGTCCTAGAAAAATGCGTCTAAAGAAGAAGTTGCATGGTTTTGTTCCAGTTAATAGGAAAAATGTCAAAAACCCTCCAAAAATAAACTGGCAAAAAGTTACCAAAAATTAAAGTTTCAAAATGAAAAAATGTCTGTGATTTTGGAAAATCCTTTGTAACTTTTTTAATTTTGGTCCTAGAAAAATGCGTCTAAAGAAGAAGTTGCATGGTTTTGTTCCAGTTAATAGGAAAAATGTCAAAAACCCTCCAAAAATAAACTGGCAAAAAGTTACCAAAAATTAAAGTATCAAAATGAAAAAATGTCTGTGATTTTGGAAAATCCTTTGTAACTTTTTTAATTTTGGTCCTAGAAAAATGCGTCTAAAGAAGAAGTTGCATGGTTTTGTTCCAGTTAATAGGAAAAATGTCAAAAACCCTCCAAAAATAAACTGGCAAAAAGTTACCAAAAATTAAAGTTTCAAAATGAAAAAATGTCTGTGATTTTGGAAAATCCTTTGTAACTTTTTTAATTTTGGTCCTAGAAAAATGCGTCTAAAGAAGAAGTTGCATGGTTTTGTTCCAGTTAATAGGAAAAATTGCAAAAACCCTTCAAAAATAAACTGGCAAAAAG
This sequence comes from Leptopilina drosophilae, assembly GCA_032873175.1. NCBI lineage: Eukaryota > Metazoa > Arthropoda > Insecta > Hymenoptera > Figitidae > Leptopilina > Leptopilina drosophilae. Next base: position 66,330 of record JAVJHS010000055.1, on the reverse strand, counting down.
TTACCAAAAATTAAAGTATCAAAATGAAAAAATGTCTGTGATTTTGGAAAATCCTTTGTAACTTTTTTAATTTTGGTCCTAGAAAAATGCGTCTAAAGAAGAAGTTGCATGGTTTTGTTCCAGTTAATAGGAAAAATGTCAAAAACCCTCCAAAAATAAACTGGCAAAAAGTTACCAAAAATTGAAGTTTCAAAATGAAAAAATGTCTGTGATTTTGGAAAATCCTTTGTAACTTTTTTAATTTTGGTCCTAGAAAAATGCGTCTAAAGAAGAAGTTGCATGGTTTTGTTCCAGTTAATAGGAAAAATGTCAAAAACCCTCCAAAAATAAACTGGCAAAAAGTTACCAAAAATTAAAGTATCAAAATGAAAAAATGTCTGTGATTTTGGAAAATCCTTTGTAACTTTTTTAATTTTGGTCCTAGAAAAATGCGTCTAAAGAAGAAGTTGCATGGTTTTGTTCCAGTTAATAGGAAAAATGTCAAAAACCCTCCAAAAATAAACTGGCAAAAAGTTACCAAAAATTAAAGTATCAAAATGAAAAAATGTCTGTGATTTTGGAAAATCCTTTGTAACTTTTTTAATTTTGGTCCTAGAAAAATGCGTCTAAAGAAGAAGTTGCATGGTTTTGTTCCAGTTAATAGGAAAAATGTCAAAAACCCTCCAAAAATAAACTGGCAAAAAGTTACCAAAAGTTGAATTTTCAAAATGAAAAAATGTCTGTGATTTTGGAAAATCCTTTGTAACTTTTTTAATTTTGGTCCTAGAAAAATGCGTCTAAAGAAGAAGTTGCATGGTTTTGTTCCAGTTAATAGGAAAAATGTCAAAAACCCTCCAAAAATAAACTGGCAAAAAGTTACCGAAAGTTGAAGTTTCAAAATGAAAAAATGTCTGTGATTTTGGAAAATCCTTTGTAACTTTTTTAATTTTGGTCCTAGAAAAATGCGTCTAAAGAAGAAGTTGCATGGTTTTGTTCCAGTTAATAGGAAAAAATGTCAAAAACCCTCCAAAAATAAACTGGCAAAAAGTTACCAAAAATTGAATTTTCAAAATGAAAAAATGTCTGTGATTTTGGAAAATCCTTTGTAACTTTTTTAATTTTGGTCCTAGAAAAATGCGTCTAAAGAAGAAGTTGCATGGTTTTGTTCCAGTTAATAGGAAAAATGTCAAAAACCCTCCAAAAATAAACTGGCAAAAAGTTACCGAAAGTTGAAGTTTCAAAATGAAAAAATGTCTGTGATTTTGGAAAATCCTTTGTAACTTTTTTAATTTTGGTCCTAGAAAAATGCGTCTAAAGAAGAAGTTGCATGGTTTTGTTCCAGTTAATAGGAAAAATGTCAAAAACCCTCCAAAAATAAACTGGCAAAAAGTTACCAAAAGTTGAAGTTTCAAAATGAAAAAATGTCTGTGATTTTGGAAAATCCTTTGTAACTTTTTTAATTTTGGTCCTAGAAAAATGCGTCTAAAGAAGAAGTTGCATGGTTTTGTTCCAGTTAATAGGAAAAATGTCAAAAACCCTCCAAAAATAAACTGGCAAAAAGTTACCAAAAATTGAAGTTTCAAAATGAAAAAATGTCTGTGATTTTGGAAAATCCTTTGTAACTTTTTTAATTTTGGTCCTAGAAAAATGCGTCTAAAGAAGAAGTTGCATGGTTTTGTTCCAGTTAATAGGAAAAATGTCAAAAACCCTCCAAAAATAAACTGGCAAAAAGTTACCAAAAATTGAAGTTTCAAAATGAAAAAATGTCTGTGATTTTGGAAAATCCTTTGTAACTTTTTTAATTTTGGTCCTAGAAAAATGCGTCTAAAGAAGAAGTTGCATGGTTTTGTTCCAGTTAATAGGAAAAATGTCAAAAACCCTCCAAAAATAAACTGGCAAAAAGTTACCAAAAATTAAAGTATCAAAATGAAAAAATGTCTGTGATTTTGGAAAATCCTTTGTAACTTTTTTAATTTTGGTCCTAGAAAAATGCGTCTAAAGAAGAAGTTGCATGGTTTTGTTCCAGTTAATAGGAAAAATGTCAAAAACCCTCCAAAAATAAACTGGCAAAAAGTTACCAAAAATTAAAGTATCAAAATGAAAAAATGTCTGTGATTTTGGAAAATCCTTTGTAACTTTTTTAATTTTGGTCCTAGAAAAATGCGTCTAAAGAAGAAGTTGCATGGTTTTGTTCCAGTTAATAGAAAAAATGTCAAAAACCCTCCAAAAATAAACTGGCAAAAAGTTACCAAAAATTGAATTTTCAAAATGAAAAAATGTCTGTGATTTTGGAAAATCCTTTGTAACTTTTTTAATTTTGGTCCTAGAAAAATGCGTCTAAAGAAGAAGTTGCATGGTTTTGTTCCAGTTAATAGGAAAAATGTCAAAAACCCTCCAAAAATAAACTGGCAAAAAGTTACCGAAAGTTGAAGTTTCAAATTGAAAAAATGTCTGTGATTTTGGAAAATCCTTTGTAACTTTTTTAATTTTGGTCCTAGAAAAATGCGTCTAAAGAAGAAGTTGCATGGTTTTGTTCCAGTTAATAGGAAAAATGTCAAAAACCCTCCAAAAATAAACTGGCAAAAAGTTACCGAAAGTTGAAGTTTCAAAATGAAAAAATGTCTGTGATTTTGGAAAATCCTTTGTAACTTTTTTAATTTTGGTCCTAGAAAAATGCGTCTAAAGAAGAAGTTGCATGGTTTTGTTCCAGTTAATAGGAAAAATGTCAAAAACCCTCCAAAAATAAACTGGCAAAAAGTTACCAAAAATTAAAGTTTCAAAATGAAAAAATGTCTGTGATTTTGGAAAATCCTTTGTAACTTTTTTAATTTTGGTCCTAGAAAAATGCGTCTAAAGAAGAAGTTGCATGGTTTTGTTCCAGTTAATAGGAAAAATGTCAAAAACCCTCCAAAAATAAACTGGCAAAAAGTTACCAAAAATTGAAGTTTCAAAATGAAAAAATGTCTGTGATTTTGGAAAATCCTTTGTAACTTTTTTAATTTTGGTCCTAGAAAAATGCGTCTAAAGAAGAAGTTGCATGGTTTTGTTCCAGTTAATAGGAAAAATGTCAAAAACCCTCCAAAAATAAACTGGCAAAAAGTTACCAAAAATTAAAGTATCAAAATGAAAAAATGTCTGTGATTTTGGAAAATCCTTTGTAACTTTTTTAATTTTGGTCCTAGAAAAATGCGTCTAAAGAAGAAGTTGCATGGTTTTGTTCCAGTTAATAGGAAAAATGTCAAAAACCCTCCAAAAATAAACTGGCAAAAAGTTACCAAAAGTTGAAGTTTCAAAATGAAAAAATGTCTGTGATTTTGGAAAATCCTTTGTAACTTTTTTAATTTTGGTCCTAGAAAAATGCGTCTAAAGAAGAAGTTGCATGGTTTTGTTCCAGTTAATAGGAAAAATGTCAAAAACCCTCCAAAAATAAACTGGCAAAAAGTTACCAAAAATTAAAGTATCAAAATGAAAAAATGTCTGTGATTTTGGAAAATCCTTTGTAACTTTTTTAATTTTGGTCCTAGAAAAATGCGTCTAAAGAAGAAGTTGCATGGTTTTGTTCCAGTTAATAGGAAAAATGTCAAAAACCCTCCAAAAATAAACTGGCAAAAAGTTACCGAAAGTTGAAGTTTCAAAATGAAAAAATGTCTGTGATTTTGGAAAATCCTTTGTAACTTTTTTAATTTTGGTCCTAGAAAAATGCGTCTAAAGAAGAAGTTGCATGGTTTTGTTCCAGTTAATAGGAAAAATGTCAAAAACCCTCCAAAAATAAACTGGCAAAAAGTTACCAAAGTTGAAGTTTCAAAATGAAAAAATGTCTGTGATTTTGGAAAATCCTTTGTAACTTTTTTAATTTTGGTCCTAGAAAAATGCGTCTAAAGAAGAAGTTGCATGGTTTTGTTCCAGTTAATAGGAAAAATGTCAAAAACCCTCCAAAAATAAACTGGCAAAAAGTTACCAAAAATTGAAGTTTCAAAATGAAAAAATGTCTGTGATTTTGGAAAATCCTTTGTAACTTTTTTAATTTTGGTCCTAGAAAAATGCGTCTAAAGAAGAAGTTGCATGGTTTTGTTCCAGTTAATAGGAAAAATGTCAAAAACCCTCCAAAAATAAACTGGCAAAAAGTTACCAAAAATTAAAGTATCAAAATGAAAAAATGTCTGTGATTTTGGAAAATCCTTTGTAACTTTTTTAATTTTGGTCCTAGAAAAATGCGTCTAAAGAAGAAGTTGCATGGTTTTGTTCCAGTTAATAGGAAAAATGTCAAAAACCCTCCAAAAATAAACTGGCAAAAAGTTACCAAAAATTGAAGTTTCAAAATGAAAAAATGTCTGTGATTTTGGAAAATCCTTTGTAACTTTTTTAATTTTGGTCCTAGAAAAATGCGTCTAAAGAAGAAGTTGCATGGTTTTGTTCCAGTTAATAGGAAAAATGTCAAAAACCCTCCAAAAATAAACTGGCAAAAAGTTACCAAAAATTAAAGTATCAAAATGAAAAAATGTCTGTGATTTTGGAAAATCCTTTGTAACTTTTTTAATTTTGGTCCTAGAAAAATGCGTCTAAAGAAGAAGTTGCATGGTTTTGTTCCAGTTAATAGGAAAAATGTCAAAAACCCTCCAAAAATAAACTGGCAAAAAGTTACCAAAAATTAAAGTTTCAAAATGAAAAAATGTCTGTGATTTTGGAAAATCCTTTGTAACTTTTTTAATTTTGGTCCTAGAAAAATGCGTCTAAAGAAGAAGTTGCATGGTTTTGTTCCAGTTAATAGGAAAAAAGTCAAAAACCCTCCAAAAATAAACTGGCAAAAAGTTACCAAAAATTAAAGTTTCAAAATGAAAAAATGTCTGTGATTTTGGAAAATCCTTTGTAACTTTTTTAATTTTGGTCCTAGAAAAATGCGTCTAAAGAAGAAGTTGCATGGTTTTGTTCCAGTTAATAGGAAAAATGTCAAAAACCCTCCAAAAATAAACTGGCAAAAAGTTACCAAAAATTAAAGTATCAAAATGAAAAAATGTCTGTGATTTTGGAAAATCCTTTGTAACTTTTTTAATTTTGGTCCTAGAAAAATGCGTCTAAAGAAGAAGTTGCATGGTTTTGTTCCAGTTAATAGGAAAAATGTCAAAAACCCTCCAAAAATAAACTGGCAAAAAGTTACCAAAAATTGAAGTTTCAAAATGAAAAAATGTCTGTGATTTTGGAAAATCCTTTGTAACTTTTTTAATTTTGGTCCTAGAAAAATGCGTCTAAAGAAGAAGTTGCATGGTTTTGTTCCAGTTAATAGGAAAAATGTCAAAAACCCTCCAAAAATAAACTGGCAAAAAGTTACCGAAAGTTGAAGTTTCAAAATGAAAAAATGTCTGTGATTTTGGAAAATCCTTTGTAACTTTTTTAATTTTGGTCCTAGAAAAATGCGTCTAAAGAAGAAGTTGCATGGTTTTGTTCCAGTTAATAGGAAAAATGTCAAAAACCCTCCAAAAATAAACTGGCAAAAAGTTACCAAAAGTTGAAGTTTCAAAATGAAAAAATGTCTGTGATTTTGGAAAATCCTTTGTAACTTTTTTAATTTTGGTCCTAGAAAAATGCGTCTAAAGAAGAAGTTGCATGGTTTTGTTCCAGTTAATAGAAAAAATGTCAAAAACCCTCCAAAAATAAACTGGCAAAAAGTTACCAAAAATTGAATTTTCAAAATGAAAAAATGTCTGTGATTTTGGAAAATCCTTTGTAACTTTTTTAATTTTGGTCCTAGAAAAATGCGTCTAAAGAAGAAGTTGCATGGTTTTGTTCCAGTTAATAGGAAAAATGTCAAAAACCCTCCAAAAATAAACTGGCAAAAAGTTACCAAAAATTAAAGTTTCAAAATGAAAAAATGTCTGTGATTTTGGAAAATCCTTTGTAACTTTTTTAATTTTGGTCCTAGAAAAATGCGTCTAAAGAAGAAGTTGCATGGTTTTGTTCCAGTTAATAGGAAAAATGTCAAAAACCCTCCAAAAATAAACTGGCAAAAAGTTACCAAAAGTTGAAGTTTCAAAATGAAAAAATGTCTGTGATTTTGGAAAATCCTTTGTAACTTTTTTAATTTTGGTCCTAGAAAAATGCGTCTAAAGAAGAAGTTGCATGGTTTTGTTCCAGTTAATAGGAAAAATGTCAAAAACCCTCCAAAAATAAACTGGCAAAAAGTTACCAAAAATTGAAGTTTCAAAATGAAAAAATGTCTGTGATTTTGGAAAATCCTTTGTAACTTTTTTAATTTTGGTCCTAGAAAAATGCGTCTAAAGAAGAAGTTGCATGGTTTTGTTCCAGTTAATAGAAAAAATGTCAAAAACCCTCCAAAAATAAACTGGCAAAAAGTTACCAAAAATTGAAGTTTCAAAATGAAAAAATGTCTGTGATTTTGGAAAATCCTTTGTAACTTTTTTAATTTTGGTCCTAGAAAAATGCGTCTAAAGAAGAAGTTGCATGGTTTTGTTCCAGTTAATAGGAAAAATGTCAAAAACCCTCCAAAAATAAACTGGCAAAAAGTTACCAAAAATTAAAGTATCAAAATGAAAAAATGTCTGTGATTTTGGAAAATCCTTTGTAACTTTTTTAATTTTGGTCCTAGAAAAATGCGTCTAAAGAAGAAGTTGCATGGTTTTGTTCCAGTTAATAGGAAAAATGTCAAAAACCCTCCAAAAATAAACTGGCAAAAAGTTACCAAAAATTGAAGTTTCAAAATGAAAAAATGTCTGTGATTTTGGAAAATCCTTTGTAACTTTTTTAATTTTGGTCCTAGAAAAATGCGTCTAAAGAAGAAGTTGCATGGTTTTGTTCCAGTTAATAGGAAAAATGTCAAAAACCCTCCAAAAATAAACTGGCAAAAAGTTACCAAAAATTAAAGTATCAAAATGAAAAAATGTCTGTGATTTTGGAAAATCCTTTGTAACTTTTTTAATTTTGGTCCTAGAAAAATGCGTCTAAAGAAGAAGTTGCATGGTTTTGTTCCAGTTAATAGGAAAAATGTCAAAAACCCTCCAAAAATAAACTGGCAAAAAGTTACCAAAAGTTGAAGTTTCAAAATGAAAAAATGTCTGTGATTTTGGAAAATCCTTTGTAACTTTTTTAATTTTGGTCCTAGAAAAATGCGTCTAAAGAAGAAGTTGCATGGTTTTGTTCCAGTTAATAGGAAAAATGTCAAAAACCCTCCAAAAATAAACTGGCAAAAAGTTACCAAAAATTAAAGTTTCAAAATGAAAAAATGTCTGTGATTTTGGAAAATCCTTTGTAACTTTTTTAATTTTGGTCCTAGAAAAATGCGTCTAAAGAAGAAGTTGCATGGTTTTGTTCCAGTTAATAGGAAAAATGTCAAAAACCCTTCAAAAATAAACTGGCAAAAAGTTACCGAAAATTGAAGTTTCAAAATGAAAAAATGTCTGTGATTTTGGAAAATCCTTTGTAACTTTTTTAATTTTGGTCCTAGAAAAATGCGTCTAAAGAAGAAGTTGCATGGTTTTGTTCCAGTTAATAGGAAAAATGTCAAAAACCCTCCAAAAATAAACTGGCAAAAAGTTACCAAAAATTAAAGTATCAAAATGAAAAAATGTCTGTGATTTTGGAAAATCCTTTGTAACTTTTTTAATTTTGGTCCTAGAAAAATGCGTCTAAAGAAGAAGTTGCATGGTTTTGTTCCAGTTAATAGGAAAAATGTCAAAAACCCTCCAAAAATAAACTGGCAAAAAGTTACCGAAAGTTGAAGTTTCAAAATGAAAAAATGTCTGTGATTTTGGAAAATCCTTTGTAACTTTTTTAATTTTGGTCCTAGAAAAATGCGTCTAAAGAAGAAGTTGCATGGTTTTGTTCCAGTTAATAGGAAAAAATGTCAAAAACCCTCCAAAAATAAACTGGCAAAAAGTTACCTAAAATTTAAGTTTCAAAATGAAAAAATGTCTGTGATTTTGGAAAATCCTTTGTAACTTTTTTAATTTTGGTCCTAGAAAAATGCGTCTAAAGAAGAAGTTGCATGGTTTTGTTCCAGTTAATAGGAAAAATGTCAAAAACCCTCCAAAAATAAACTGGCAAAAAGTTACCAAAAATTAAAGTATCAAAATGAAAAAATGTCTGTGATTTTGGAAAATCCTTTGTAACTTTTTTAATTTTGGTCCTAGAAAAATGCGTCTAAAGAAGAAGTTGCATGGTTTTGTTCCAGTTAATAGAAAAAATGTCAAAAACCCTTCAAAAATAAACTGGCAAAAAGTTACCAAAAACTGAAGTTTCAAAATGAAAAAATGTCTGTGATTTTGGAAAATCCTTTGTAACTTTTTTAATTTTGGTCCTAGAAAAATGCGTCTAAAGAAGAAGTTGCATGGTTTTGTTCCAGTTAATAGGAAAAATGTCAAAAACCCTCCAAAAATAAACTGGCAAAAAGTTACCAAAAATTAAAGTATCAAAATGAAAAAATGTCTGTGATTTTGGAAAATCCTTTGTAACTTTTTTAATTTTGGTCCTAGAAAAATGCGTCTAAAGAAGAAGTTGCATGGTTTTGTTCCAGTTAATAGGAAAAATGTCAAAAACCCTCCAAAAATAAACTGGCAAAAAGTTACCAAAAGTTGAAGTTTCAAAATGAAAAAATGTCTGTGATTTTGGAAAATCCTTTGTAACTTTTTTAATTTTGGTCCTAGAAAAATGCGTCTAAAGAAGAAGTTGCATGGTTTTGTTCCAGTTAATAGGAAAAAATGTCAAAAACCCTCCAAAAATAAACTGGCAAAAAGTTACCAAAAATTGAAGTTTTAAAATGAAAAAATGTCTGTGATTTTGGAAAATCCTTTGTAACTTTTTTAATTTTGGTCCTAGAAAAATGCGTCTAAAGAAGAAGTTGCATGGTTTTGTTCCAGTTAATAGGAAAAATGTCAAAAACCCTCCAAAAATAAACTGGCAAAAAGTTACCAAAAATTAAAGTATCAAAATGAAAAAATGTCTGTGATTTTGGAAAATCCTTTGTAACTTTTTTAATTTTGGTCCTAGAAAAATGCGTCTAAAGAAGAAGTTGCATGGTTTTGTTCCAGTTAATAGGAAAAATTGCAAAAACCCTCCAAAAATAAACTGGCAAAAAGTTACCTAAATTTGAAGTTTCAAAATGAAAAAATGTCTGTGATTTTGGAAAATCCTTTGTAACTTTTTTAATTTTGGTCCTAGAAAAATGCGTCTAAAGAAGAAGTTGCATGGTTTTGTTCCAGTTAATAGGAAAAATGTCAAAAACCCTCCAAAAATAAACTGGCAAAAAGTTACCAAAAATTAAAGTATCAAAATGAAAAAATGTCTGTGATTTTGGAAAATCCTTTGTAACTTTTTTAATTTTGGTCCTAGAAAAATGCGTCTAAAGAAGAAGTTGCATGGTTTTGTTCCAGTTAATAGGAAAAATGTCAAAAACCCTCCAAAAATAAACTGGCAAAAAGTTACCAAAAATTAAAGTATCAAAATGAAAAAATGTCTGTGATTTTGGAAAATCCTTTGTAACTTTTTTAATTTTGGTCCTAGAAAAATGCGTCTAAAGAAGAAGTTGCATGGTTTTGTTCCAGTTAATAGGAAAAATGTCAAAAACCCTCCAAAAATAAACTGGCAAAAAGTTACCGAAAGTTGAAGTTTCAAAATGAAAAAATGTCTGTGATTTTGGAAAATCCTTTGTAACTTTTTTAATTTTGGTCCTAGAAAAATGCGTCTAAAGAAGAAGTTGCATGGTTTTGTTCCAGTTAATAGAAAAAATGTCAAAAACCCTCCAAAAATAAACTGGCAAAAAGTTACCAAAAATTGAAGTTTCAAAATGAAAAAATGTCTGTGATTTTGGAAAATCCTTTGTAACTTTTTTAATTTTGGTCCTAGAAAAATGCGTCTAAAGAAGAAGTTGCATGGTTTTGTTCCAGTTAATAGGAAAAATGTCAAAAACCCTCCAAAAATAAACTGGCAAAAAGTTACCAAAAATTAAAGTATCAAAATGAAAAAATGTCTGTGATTTTGGAAAATCCTTTGTAACTTTTTTAATTTTGGTCCTAGAAAAATGCGTCTAAAGAAGAAGTTGCATGGTTTTGTTCCAGTTAATAGGAAAAATGTCAAAAACCCTCCAAAAATAAACTGGCAAAAAGTTACCAAAAGTTGAAGTTTCAAAATGAAAAAATGTCTGTGATTTTGGAAAATCCTTTGTAACTTTTTTAATTTTGGTCCTAGAAAAATGCGTCTAAAGAAGAAGTTGCATGGTTTTGTTCCAGTTAATAAAAAAATGTCAAAAACCCTCCAAAAATAAACTGGCAAAAAGTTACCAAAAATTGAATTTTCAAAATGAAAAAATGTCTGTGATTTTGGAAAATCCTTTGTAACTTTTTTAATTTTGGTCCTAGAAAAATGCGTCTAAAGAAGAAGTTGCATGGTTTTGTTCCAGTTAATAGGAAAAATGTCAAAAACCCTCCAAAAATAAACTGGCAAAAAGTTACCAAAAATTAAAGTATCAAAATGAAAAAATGTCTGTGATTTTGGAAAATCCTTTGTAACTTTTTTAATTTTGGTCCTAGAAAAATGCGTCTAAAGAAGAAGTTGCATGGTTTTGTTCCAGTTAATAGGAAAAATGTCAAAAACCCTCCAAAAATAAACTGGCAAAAAGTTACCAAAAATTGAAGTTTCAAAATGAAAAAATGTCTGTGATTTTGGAAAATCCTTTGTAACTTTTTTAATTTTGGTCCTAGAAAAATGCGTCTAAAGAAGAAGTTGCATGGTTTTGTTCCAGTTAATAGGAAAAATGTCAAAAACCCTCCAAAAATAAACTGGCAAAAAGTTACCAAAAATTAAAGTATCAAAATGAAAAAATGTCTGTGATTTTGGAAAATCCTTTGTAACTTTTTTAATTTTGGTCCTAGAAAAATGCGTCTAAAGAAGAAGTTGCATGGTTTTGTTCCAGTTAATAGGAAAAATGTCAAAAACCCTCCAAAAATAAACTGGCAAAAAGTTACCAAAAATTAAAGTTTCAAAATGAAAAAATGTCTGTGATTTTGGAAAATCCTTTGTAACTTTTTTAATTTTGGTCCTAGAAAAATGCGTCTAAAGAAGAAGTTGCATGGTTTTGTTCCAGTTAATAGGAAAAATGTCAAAAACCCTCCAAAAATAAACTGGCAAAAAGTTACCAAAAATTAAAGTTTCAAAATGAAAAAATGTCTGTGATTTTGGAAAATCCTTTGTAACTTTTTTAATTTTGGTCCTAGAAAAATGCGTCTAAAGAAGAAGTTGCATGGTTTTGTTCCAGTTAATAGGAAAAATGTCAAAAACCCTCCAAAAATAAACTGGCAAAAAGTTACCAAAAGTTGAAGTTTCAAAATGAAAAAATGTCTGTGATTTTGGAAAATCCTTTGTAACTTTTTTAATTTTGGTCCTAGAAAAATGCGTCTAAAGAAGAAGTTGCATGGTTTTGTTCCAGTTAATAGGAAAAATGTCAAAAACCCTCCAAAAATAAACTGGCAAAAAGTTACCAAAAATTAAAGTTTCAAAATGAAAAAATGTCTGTGATTTTGGAAAATCCTTTGTAACTTTTTTAATTTTGGTCCTAGAAAAATGCGTCTAAAGAAGAAGTTGCATGGTTTTGTTCCAGTTAATAGGAAAAATGTCAAAAACCCTCCAAAAATAAACTGGCAAAAAGTTACCAAAAACTGAAGTTTCAAAATGAAAAAATGTCTGTGATTTTGGAAAATCCTTTGTAACTTTTTTAATTTTGGTCCTAGAAAAATGCGTCTAAAGAAGAAGTTGCATGGTTTTGTTCCAGTTAATAGGAAAAATGTCAAAAACCCTCCAAAAATAAACTGGCAAAAAGTTACCAAAAATTAAAGTATCAAAATGAAAAAATGTCTGTGATTTTGGAAAATCCTTTGTAACTTTTTTAATTTTGGTCCTAGAAAAATGCGTCTAAAGAAGAAGTTGCATGGTTTTGTTCCAGTTAATAGGAAAAATGTCAAAAACCCTCCAAAAATAAACTGGCAAAAAGTTACCGAAAGTTGAAGTTTCAAAATGAAAAAATGTCTGTGATTTTGGAAAATCCTTTGTAACTTTTTTAATTTTGGTCCTAGAAAAATGCGTCTAAAGAAGAAGTTGCATGGTTTTGTTCCAGTTAATAGGAAAAAATGTCAAAAACCCTCCAAAAATAAACTGGCAAAAAGTTACCTAAATTTGAAGTTTCAAAATGAAAAAATGTCTGTGATTTTGGAAAATCCTTTGTAACTTTTTTAATTTTGGTCCTAGAAAAATGCGTCTAAAGAAGAAGTTGCATGGTTTTGTTCCAGTTAATAGGAAAAATGTCAAAAACCCTCCAAAAATAAACTGGCAAAAAGTTACCAAAAATTAAAGTATCAAAATGAAAAAATGTCTGTGATTTTGGAAAATCCTTTGTAACTTTTTTAATTTTGGTCCTAGAAAAATGCGTCTAAAGAAGAAGTTGCATGGTTTTGTTCCAGTTAATAGGAAAAATGTCAAAAACCCTCCAAAAATAAACTGGCAAAAAGTTACCAAAAATTGAAGTTTCAAAATGAAAAAATGTCTGTGATTTTGGAAAATCCTTTGTAACTTTTTTAATTTTGGTCCTAGAAAAATGCGTCTAAAGAAGAAGTTGCATGGTTTTGTTCCAGTTAATAGGAAAAATGTCAAAAACCCTCCAAAAATAAACTGGCAAAAAGTTACCAAAAATTAAAGTATCAAAATGAAAAAATGTCTGTGATTTTGGAAAATCCTTTGTAACTTTTTTAATTTTGGTCCTAGAAAAATGCGTCTAAAGAAGAAGTTGCATGGTTTTGTTCCAGTTAATAGGAAAAATGTCAAAAACCCTCCAAAAATAAACTGGCAAAAAGTTACCAAAAATTAAAGTATCAAAATGAAAAAATGTCTGTGATTTTGGAAAATCCTTTGTAACTTTTTTAATTTTGGTCCTAGAAAAATGCGTCTAAAGAAGAAGTTGCATGGTTTTGTTCCAGTTAATAGGAAAAATTGTCAAAAACCCTCCAAAAATAAACTGGCAAAAAGTTACCAAAAATTAAAGTTTCAAAATGAAAAAATGTCTGTGATTTTGGAAAATCCTTTGTAACTTTTTTAATTTTGGTCCTAGAAAAATGCGTCTAAAGAAGAAGTTGCATGGTTTTGTTCCAGTTAATAGGAAAAATGTCAAAAACCCTCCAAAAATAAACTGGCAAAAAGTTACCAAAAATTGAAGTTTCAAAATGAAAAAATGTCTGTGATTTTGGAAAATCCTTTGTAACTTTTTTAATTTTGGTCCTAGAAAAATGCGTCTAAAGAAGAAGTTGCATGGTTTTGTTCCAGTTAATAGGAAAAATGTCAAAAACCCTCCAAAAATAAACTGGCAAAAAGTTACCAAAAGTTGAAGTTTCAAAATGAAAAAATGTCTGTGATTTTGGAAAATCCTTTGTAACTTTTTTAATTTTGGTCCTAGAAAAATGCGTCTAAAGAAGAAGTTGCATGGTTTTGTTCCAGTTAATAGGAAAAATGTCAAAAACCCTCCAAAAATAAACTGGCAAAAAGTTACCAAAAATTGAAGTTTCAAAATGAAAAAATGTCTGTGATTTTGGAAAATCCTTTGTAACTTTTTTAATTTTGGTCCTAGAAAAATGCGTCTAAAGAAGAAGTTGCATGGTTTTGTTCCAGTTAATAGGAAAAATGTCAAAAACCCTCCAAAAATAAACTGGCAAAAAGTTACCAAAAATTAAAGTATCAAAATGAAAAAATGTCTGTGATTTTGGAAAATCCTTTGTAACTTTTTTAATTTTGGTCCTAGAAAAATGCGTCTAAAGAAGAAGTTGCATGGTTTTGTTCCAGTTAATAGGAAAAATGTCAAAAACCCTCCAAAAATAAACTGGCAAAAAGTTACCAAAAATTGAAATTTCAAAATGAAAAAATGTCTGTGATTTTGGAAAATCCTTTGTAACTTTTTTAATTTTGGTCCTAGAAAAATGCGTCTAAAGAAGAAGTTGCATGGTTTTGTTCCAGTTAATAGGAAAAATGTCAAAAACCCTCCAAAAATAAACTGGCAAAAAGTTACCAAAAATTAAAGTTTCAAAATGAAAAAATGTCTGTGATTTTGGAAAATCCTTTGTAACTTTTTTAATTTTGGTCCTAGAAAAATGCGTCTAAAGAAGAAGTTGCATGGTTTTGTTCCAGTTAATAGGAAAAATGTCAAAAACCCTCCAAAAATAAACTGGCAAAAAGTTACCAAAAATTAAAGTATCAAAATGAAAAAATGTCTGTGATTTTGGAAAATCCTTTGTAACTTTTTTAATTTTGGTCCTAGAAAAATGCGTCTAAAGAAGAAGTTGCATGGTTTTGTTCCAGTTAATAGGAAAAATGTCAAAAACCCTCCAAAAATAAACTGGCAAAAAGTTACCAAAAATTGAAGTTTCAAAATGAAAAAATGTCTGTGATTTTGGAAAATCCTTTGTAACTTTTTTAATTTTGGTCCTAGAAAAATGCGTCTAAAGAAGAAGTTGCATGGTTTTGTTCCAGTTAATAGGAAAAATGTCAAAAACCCTCCAAAAATAAACTGGCAAAAAGTTACCAAAAATTAAAGTATCAAAATGAAAAAATGTCTGTGATTTTGGAAAATCCTTTGTAACTTTTTTAATTTTGGTCCTAGAAAAATGCGTCTAAAGAAGAAGTTGCATGGTTTTGTTCCAGTTAATAGGAAAAATGTCAAAAACCCTCCAAAAATAAACTGGCAAAAAGTTACCAAAAATTAAAGTATCAAAATGAAAAAATGTCTGTGATTTTGGAAAATCCTTTGTAACTTTTTTAATTTTGGTCCTAGAAAAATGCGTCTAAAGAAGAAGTTGCATGGTTTTGTTCCAGTTAATAGGAAAAATGTCAAAAACCCTCCAAAAATAAACTGGCAAAAAGTTACCAAAAGTTGAAGTTTCAAAATGAAAAAATGTCTGTGATTTTGGAAAATCCTTTGTAACTTTTTTAATTTTGGTCCTAGAAAAATGCGTCTAAAGAAGAAGTTGCATGGTTTTGTTCCAGTTAATAGGAAAAATGTCAAAAACCCTCCAAAAATAAACTGGCAAAAAGTTACCAAAAGTTGAAGTTTCAAAATGAAAAAATGTCTGTGATTTTGGAAAATCCTTTGTAACTTTTTTAATTTTGGTCCTAGAAAAATGCGTCTAAAGAAGAAGTTGCATGGTTTTGTTCCAGTTAATAGGAAAAATGTCAAAAACCCTCCAAAAATAAACTGGCAAAAAGTTACCAAAAATTGAAGTTTCAAAATGAAAAAATGTCTGTGATTTTGGAAAATCCTTTGTAACTTTTTTAATTTTGGTCCTAGAAAAATGCGTCTAAAGAAGAAGTTGCATGGTTTTGTTCCAGTTAATAGGAAAAATGTCAAAAACCCTCCAAAAATAAACTGGCAAAAAGTTACCAAAAATTGAAGTTTCAAAATGAAAAAATGTCTGTGATTTTGGAAAATCCTTTGTAACTTTTTTAATTTTGGTCCTAGAAAAATGCGTCTAAAGAAGAAGTTGCATGGTTTTGTTCCAGTTAATAGGAAAAATGTCAAAAACCCTCCAAAAATAAACTGGCAAAAAGTTACCAAAAATTAAAGTATCAAAATGAAAAAATGTCTGTGATTTTGGAAAATCCTTTGTAACTTTTTTAATTTTGGTCCTAGAAAAATGCGTCTAAAGAAGAAGTTGCATGGTTTTGTTCCAGTTAATAGGAAAAATGTCAAAAACCCTCCAAAAATAAACTGGCAAAAAGTTACCAAAAGTTGAAGTTTCAAAATGAAAAAATGTCTGTGATTTTGGAAAATCCTTTGTAACTTTTTTAATTTTGGTCCTAGAAAAATGCGTCTAAAGAAGAAGTTGCATGGTTTTGTTCCAGTTAATAGGAAAAATGTCAAAAACCCTCCAAAAATAAACTGGCAAAAAGTTACCAAAAGTTGAAGTTTCAAAATGAAAAAATGTCTGTGATTTTGGAAAATCCTTTGTAACTTTTTTAATTTTGGTCCTAGAAAAATGCGTCTAAAGAAGAAGTTGCATGGTTTTGTTCCAGTTAATAGGAAAAATGTCAAAAACCCTCCAAAAATAAACTGGCAAAAAGTTACCAAAAATTGAAGTTTCAAAATGAAAAAATGTCTGTGATTTTGGAAAATCCTTTGTAACTTTTTTAATTTTGGTCCTAGAAAAATGCGTCTAAAGAAGAAGTTGCATGGTTTTGTTCCAGTTAATAGGAAAAATTGTCAAAAACCCTCCAAAAATAAACTGGCAAAAAGTTACCAAAAATTAAAATATCAAAATGAAAAAATGTCTGTGATTTTGGAAAATCCTTTGTAACTTTTTTAATTTTGGTCCTAGAAAAATGCGTCTAAAGAAGAAGTTGCATGGTTTTGTTCCAGTTAATAGGAAAAATGTCAAAAACCCTCCAAAAATAAACTGGCAAAAAGTTACCAAAAATTAAAGTTTCAAAATGAAAAAATGTCTGTGATTTTGGAAAATCCTTTGTAACTTTTTTAATTTTGGTCCTAGAAAAATGCGTCTAAAGAAGAAGTTGCATGGTTTTGTTCCAGTTAATAGGAAAAATGTCAAAAACCCTCCAAAAATAAACTGGCAAAAAGTTACCAAAAATTGAAGTTTCAAAATGAAAAAATGTCTGTGATTTTGGAAAATCCTTTGTAACTTTTTTAATTTTGGTCCTAGAAAAATGCGTCTAAAGAAGAAGTTGCATGGTTTTGTTCCAGTTAATAGGAAAAATGTCAAAAACCCTCCAAAAATAAACTGGCAAAAAGTTACCAAAAATTAAAGTATCAAAATGAAAAAATGTCTGTGATTTTGGAAAATCCTTTGTAACTTTTTTAATTTTGGTCCTAGAAAAATGCGTCTAAAGAAGAAGTTGCATGGTTTTGTTCCAGTTAATAGGAAAAATGTCAAAAACCCTCCAAAAATAAACTGGCAAAAAGTTACCAAAAATTGAAGTTTCAAAATGAAAAAATGTCTGTGATTTTGGAAAATCCTTTGTAACTTTTTTAATTTTGGTCCTAGAAAAATGCGTCTAAAGAAGAAGTTGCATGGTTTTGTTCCAGTTAATAGGAAAAATGTCAAAAACCCTCCAAAAATAAACTGGCAAAAAGTTACCAAAAATTAAAGTATCAAAATGAAAAAATGTCTGTGATTTTGGAAAATCCTTTGTAACTTTTTTAATTTTGGTCCTAGAAAAATGCGTCTAAAGAAGAAGTTGCATGGTTTTGTTCCAGTTAATAGGAAAAATGTCAAAAACCCTCCAAAAATAAACTGGCAAAAAGTTACCAAAAGTTGAAGTTTCAAAATGAAAAAATGTCTGTGATTTTGGAAAATCCTTTGTAACTTTTTTAATTTTGGTCCTAGAAAAATGCGTCTAAAGAAGAAGTTGCATGGTTTTGTTCCAGTTAATAGGAAAAATGTCAAAAACCCTCCAAAAATAAACTGGCAAAAAGTTACCAAAAATTGAAGTTTCAAAATGAAAAAATGTCTGTGATTTTGGAAAATCCTTTGTAACTTTTTTAATTTTGGTCCTAGAAAAATGCGTCTAAAGAAGAAGTTGCATGGTTTTGTTCCAGTTAATAGGAAAAATGTCAAAAACCCTCCAAAAATAAACTGGCAAAAAGTTACCAAAAATTAAAGTTTCAAAATGAAAAAATGTCTGTGATTTTGGAAAATCCTTTGTAACTTTTTTAATTTTGGTCCTAGAAAAATGCGTCTAAAGAAGAAGTTGCATGGTTTTGTTCCAGTTAATAGGAAAAATGTCAAAAACCCTCCAAAAATAAACTGGCAAAAAGTTACCAAAAGTTGAAGTTTCAAAATGAAAAAATGTCTGTGATTTTGGAAAATCCTTTGTAACTTTTTTAATTTTGGTCCTAGAAAAATGCGTCTAAAGAAGAAGTTGCATGGTTTTGTTCCAGTTAATAGGAAAAATGTCAAAAACCCTCCAAAAATAAACTGGCAAAAAGTTACCAAAAATTGAAAGTTTCAAAATGAAAAAATGTCTGTGATTTTGGAAAATCCTTTGTAACTTTTTTAATTTTGGTCCTAGAAAAATGCGTCTAAAGAAGAAGTTGCATGGTTTTGTTCCAGTTAATAGGAAAAATGTCAAAAACCCTCCAAAAATAAACTGGCAAAAAGTTACCAAAAATTAAAGTATCAAAATGAAAAAATGTCTGTGATTTTGGAAAATCCTTTGTAACTTTTTTAATTTTGGTCCTAGAAAAATGCGTCTAAAGAAGAAGTTGCATGGTTTTGTTCCAGTTAATAGGAAAAATGTCAAAAACCCTCCAAAAATAAACTGGCAAAAAGTTACCTAAAATTGAAGTTTCAAAATGAAAAAATGTCTGTGATTTTGGAAAATCCTTTGTAACTTTTTTAATTTTGGTCCTAGAAAAATGCGTCTAAAGAAGAAGTTGCATGGTTTTGTTCCAGTTAATAGGAAAAATGTCAAAAACCCTCCAAAAATAAACTGGCAAAAAGTTACCAAAAATTGAAGTTTCAAAATGAAAAAATGTCTGTGATTTTGGAAAATCCTTTGTAACTTTTTTAATTTTGGTCCTAGAAAAATGCGTCTAAAGAAGAAGTTGCATGGTTTTGTTCCAGTTAATAGGAAAAATGTCAAAAACCCTCCAAAAATAAACTGGCAAAAAGTTACCAAAAATTAAAGTTTCAAAATGAAAAAATGTCTGTGATTTTGGAAAATCCTTTGTAACTTTTTTAATTTTGGTCCTAGAAAAATGCGTCTAAAGAAGAAGTTGCATGGTTTTGTTCCAGTTAATAGGAAAAATGTCAAAAACCCTCCAAAAATAAACTGGCAAAAAGTTACCAAAAATTGAAAGATCAAAATGAAAAAATGTCTGTGATTTTGGAAAATCCTTTGTAACTTTTTTAATTTTGGTCCTAGAAAAATGCGTCTAAAGAAGAAGTTGCATGGTTTTGTTCCAGTTAATAGGAAAAATGTCAAAAACCCTCCAAAAATAAACTGGCAAAAAGTTACCAAAAATTAAAGTTTCAAAATGAAAAAATGTCTGTGATTTTGGAAAATCCTTTGTAACTTTTTTAATTTTGGTCCTAGAAAAATGCGTCTAAAGAAGAAGTTGCATGGTTTTGTTCCAGTTAATAGGAAAAATGTCAAAAACCCTCCAAAAATAAACTGGCAAAAAGTTACCGAAAGTTGAAGTTTCAAAATGAAAAAATGTCTGTGATTTTGGAAAATCCTTTGTAACTTTTTTAATTTTGGTCCTAGAAAAATGCGTCTAAAGAAGAAGTTGCATGGTTTTGTTCCAGTTAATAGGAAAAATTGTCAAAAACCCTCCAAAAATAAACTGGCAAAAAGTTACCAAAAATTGAAGTTTCAAAATGAAAAAATGTCTGTGATTTTGGAAAATCCTTTGTAACTTTTTTAATTTTGGTCCTAGAAAAATGCGTCTAAAGAAGAAGTTGCATGGTTTTGTTCCAGTTAATAGGAAAAATGTCAAAAACCCTCCAAAAATAAACTGGCAAAAAGTTACCAAAAATTAAAGTATCAAAATGAAAAAATGTCTGTGATTTTGGAAAATCCTTTGTAACTTTTTTAATTTTGGTCCTAGAAAAATGCGTCTAAAGAAGAAGTTGCATGGTTTTGTTCCAGTTAATAGGAAAAATGTCAAAAACCCTCCAAAAATAAAATGGCAAAAAGTTACCAAAAATTTAAAGTTTCAAAATGAAAAAATGTCTGTGATTTTGGAAAATCCTTTGTAACTTTTTTAATTTTGGTCCTAGAAAAATGCGTCTAAAGAAGAAGTTGCATGGTTTTGTTCCAGTTAATAGGAAAAATGTCAAAAACCCTCCAAAAATAAACTGGCAAAAAGTTACCAAAAATTGAAGTTTCAAAATGAAAAAATGTCTGTGATTTTGGAAAATCCTTTGTAACTTTTTTAATTTTGGTCCTAGAAAAATGCGTCTAAAGAAGAAGTTGCATGGTTTTGTTCCAGTTAATAGGAAAAATGTCAAAAACCCTCCAAAAATAAACTGGCAAAAAGTTACCAAAAATTAAAGTATCAAAATGAAAAAATGTCTGTGATTTTGGAAAATCCTTTGTAACTTTTTTAATTTTGGTCCTAGAAAAATGCGTCTAAAGAAGAAGTTGCATGGTTTTGTTCCAGTTAATAGGAAAAATGTCAAAAACCCTCCAAAAATAAACTGGCAAAAAGTTACCAAAAATTGAAGTTTCAAAATGAAAAAATGTCTGTGATTTTGGAAAATCCTTTGTAACTTTTTTAATTTTGGTCCTAGAAAAATGCGTCTAAAGAAGAAGTTGCATGGTTTTGTTCCAGTTAATAGGAAAAATGTCAAAAACCCTCCAAAAATAAACTGGCAAAAAGTTACCAAAAATTGAAATTTCAAAATGAAAAAATGTCTGTGATTTTGGAAAATCCTTTGTAACTTTTTTAATTTTGGTCCTAGAAAAATGCGTCTAAAGAAGAAGTTGCATGGTTTTGTTCCAGTTAATAGGAAAAATGTCAAAAACCCTCCAAAAATAAACTGGCAAAAAGTTACCAAAAATTAAAGTATCAAAATGAAAAAATGTCTGTGATTTTGGAAAATCCTTTGTAACTTTTTTAATTTTGGTCCTAGAAAAATGCGTCTAAAGAAGAAGTTGCATGGTTTTGTTCCAGTTAATAGGAAAAATGTCAAAAACCCTCCAAAAATAAACTGGCAAAAAGTTACCAAAAATTGAAGTTTCAAAATGAAAAAATGTCTGTGATTTTGGAAAATCCTTTGTAACTTTTTTAATTTTGGTCCTAGAAAAATGCGTCTAAAGAAGAAGTTGCATGGTTTTGTTCCAGTTAATAGGAAAAATTGTCAAAAACCCTCCAAAAATAAACTGGCAAAAAGTTACCAAAAATTAAAGTATCAAAATGAAAAAATGTCTGTGATTTTGGAAAATCCTTTGTAACTTTTTTAATTTTGGTCCTAGAAAAATGCGTCTAAAGAAGAAGTTGCATGGTTTTGTTCCAGTTAATAGGAAAAATGTCAAAAACCCTCCAAAAATAAACTGGCAAAAAGTTACCAAAAATTGAAGTTTCAAAATGAAAAAATGTCTGTGATTTTGGAAAATCCTTTGTAACTTTTTTAATTTTGGTCCTAGAAAAATGCGTCTAAAGAAGAAGTTGCATGGTTTTGTTCCAGTTAATAGGAAAAATGTCAAAAACCCTCCAAAAATAAACTGGCAAAAAGTTACCAAAAATTGAAGTTTCAAAATGAAAAAATGTCTGTGATTTTGGAAAATCCTTTGTAACTTTTTTAATTTTGGTCCTAGAAAAATGCGTCTAAAGAAGAAGTTGCATGGTTTTGTTCCAGTTAATAGGAAAAATGTCAAAAACCCTCCAAAAATAAACTGGCAAAAAGTTACCAAAAATTAAAGTATCAAAATGAAAAAATGTCTGTGATTTTGGAAAATCCTTTGTAACTTTTTTAATTTTGGTCCTAGAAAAATGCGTCTAAAGAAGAAGTTGCATGGTTTTGTTCCAGTTAATAGGAAAAATGTCAAAAACCCTCCAAAAATAAACTGGCAAAAAGTTACCAAAAATTGAAGTTTCAAAATGAAAAAATGTCTGTGATTTTGGAAAATCCTTTGTAACTTTTTTAATTTTGGTCCTAGAAAAATGCGTCTAAAGAAGAAGTTGCATGGTTTTGTTCCAGTTAATAGGAAAAATGTCAAAAACCCTCCAAAAATAAACTGGCAAAAAGTTACCAAAAATTAAAGTTTCAAAATGAAAAAATGTCTGTGATTTTGGAAAATCCTTTGTAACTTTTTTAATTTTGGTCCTAGAAAAATGCGTCTAAAGAAGAAGTTGCATGGTTTTGTTCCAGTTAATAGGAAAAATGTCAAAAACCCTCCAAAAATAAACTGGCAAAAAGTTACCAAAAATTAAAGTTTCAAAATGAAAAAATGTCTGTGATTTTGGAAAATCCTTTGTAACTTTTTTAATTTTGGTCCTAGAAAAATGCGTCTAAAGAAGAAGTTGCATGGTTTTGTTCCAGTTAATAGGAAAAATTGTCAAAAACCCTCCAAAAATAAACTGGCAAAAAGTTACCAAAAATTAAAGTATCAAAATGAAAAAATGTCTGTGATTTTGGAAAATCCTTTGTAACTTTTTTAATTTTGGTCCTAGAAAAATGCGTCTAAAGAAGAAGTTGCATGGTTTTGTTCCAGTTAATAGGAAAAATGTCAAAAACCCTCCAAAAATAAACTGGCAAAAAGTTACCAAAAGTTGAAGTTTCAAAATGAAAAAATGTCTGTGATTTTGGAAAATCCTTTGTAACTTTTTTAATTTTGGTCCTAGAAAAATGCGTCTAAAGAAGAAGTTGCATGGTTTTGTTCCAGTTAATAGGAAAAATGTCAAAAACCCTCCAAAAATAAACTGGCAAAAAGTTACCAAAAATTAAAGTTTCAAAATGAAAAAATGTCTGTGATTTTGGAAAATCCTTTGTAACTTTTTTAATTTTGGTCCTAGAAAAATGCGTCTAAAGAAGAAGTTGCATGGTTTTGTTCCAGTTAATAGGAAAAATGTCAAAAACCCTCCAAAAATAAACTGGCAAAAAGTTACCAAAAATTGAAGTTTCAAAATGAAAAAATGTCTGTGATTTTGGAAAATCCTTTGTAACTTTTTTAATTTTGGTCCTAGAAAAATGCGTCTAAAGAAGAAGTTGCATGGTTTTGTTCCAGTTAATAGGAAAAATGTCAAAAACCCTCCAAAAATAAACTGGCAAAAAGTTACCAAAAATTAAAGTATCAAAATGAAAAAATGTCTGTGATTTTGGAAAATCCTTTGTAACTTTTTTAATTTTGGTCCTAGAAAAATGCGTCTAAAGAAGAAGTTGCATGGTTTTGTTCCAGTTAATAGGAAAAATGTCAAAAACCCTCCAAAAATAAACTGGCAAAAAGTTACCAAAAATTAAAGTATCAAAATGAAAAAATGTCTGTGATTTTGGAAAATCCTTTGTAACTTTTTTAATTTTGGTCCTAGAAAAATGCGTCTAAAGAAGAAGTTGCATGGTTTTGTTCCAGTTAATAGGAAAAATGTCAAAAACCCTCCAAAAATAAACTGGCAAAAAGTTACCAAAAATTAAAGTATCAAAATGAAAAAATGTCTGTGATTTTGGAAAATCCTTTGTAACTTTTTTAATTTTGGTCCTAGAAAAATGCGTCTAAAGAAGAAGTTGCATGGTTTTGTTCCAGTTAATAGGAAAAATGTCAAAAACCCTCCAAAAATAAACTGGCAAAAAGTTACCAAAAGTTGAAGTTTCAAAATGAAAAAATGTCTGTGATTTTGGAAAATCCTTTGTAACTTTTTTAATTTTGGTCCTAGAAAAATGCGTCTAAAGAAGAAGTTGCATGGTTTTGTTCCAGTTAATAGGAAAAATGTCAAAAACCCTCCAAAAATAAACTGGCAAAAAGTTACCAAAAATTGAAGTTTCAAAATGAAAAAATGTCTGTGATTTTGGAAAATCCTTTGTAACTTTTTTAATTTTGGTCCTAGAAAAATGCGTCTAAAGAAGAAGTTGCATGGTTTTGTTCCAGTTAATAGGAAAAATGTCAAAAACCCTCCAAAAATAAACTGGCAAAAAGTTACCAAAAATTAAAGTTTCAAAATGAAAAAATGTCTGTGATTTTGGAAAATCCTTTGTAACTTTTTTAATTTTGGTCCTAGAAAAATGCGTCTAAAGAAGAAGTTGCATGGTTTTGTTCCAGTTAATAGGAAAAATGTCAAAAACCCTCCAAAAATAAACTGGCAAAAAGTTACCAAAAATTGAAGTTTCAAAATGAAAAAATGTCTGTGATTTTGGAAAATCCTTTGTAACTTTTTTAATTTTGGTCCTAGAAAAATGCGTCTAAAGAAGAAGTTGCATGGTTTTGTTCCAGTTAATAGGAAAAATGTCAAAAACCCTCCAAAAATAAACTGGCAAAAAGTTACCAAAAATTAAAGTATCAAAATGAAAAAATGTCTGTGATTTTGGAAAATCCTTTGTAACTTTTTTAATTTTGGTCCTAGAAAAATGCGTCTAAAGAAGAAGTTGCATGGTTTTGTTCCAGTTAATAGGAAAAATGTCAAAAACCCTCCAAAAATAAACTGGCAAAAAGTTACCAAAAGTTGAAGTTTCAAAATGAAAAAATGTCTGTGATTTTGGAAAATCCTTTGTAACTTTTTTAATTTTGGTCCTAGAAAAATGCGTCTAAAGAAGAAGTTGCATGGTTTTGTTCCAGTTAATAGGAAAAATGTCAAAAACCCTCCAAAAATAAACTGGCAAAAAGTTACCAAAAGTTGAAGTTTCAAAATGAAAAAATGTCTGTGATTTTGGAAAATCCTTTGTAACTTTTTTAATTTTGGTCCTAGAAAAATGCGTCTAAAGAAGAAGTTGCATGGTTTTGTTCCAGTTAATAGGAAAAATGTCAAAAACCCTCCAAAAATAAACTGGCAAAAAGTTACCAAAAACTGAAGTTTCAAAATGAAAAAATGTCTGTGATTTTGGAAAATCCTTTGTAACTTTTTTAATTTTGGTCCTAGAAAAATGCGTCTAAAGAAGAAGTTGCATGGTTTTGTTCCAGTTAATAGGAAAAATGTCAAAAACCCTCCAAAAATAAACTGGCAAAAAGTTACCAAAAATTAAAGTATCAAAATGAAAAAATGTCTGTGATTTTGGAAAATCCTTTGTAACTTTTTTAATTTTGGTCCTAGAAAAATGCGTCTAAAGAAGAAGTTGCATGGTTTTGTTCCAGTTAATAGGAAAAATGTCAAAAACCCTCCAAAAATAAACTGGCAAAAAGTTACCGAAAGTTGAAGTTTCAAAATGAAAAAATGTCTGTGATTTTGGAAAATCCTTTGTAACTTTTTTAATTTTGGTCCTAGAAAAATGCGTCTAAAGAAGAAGTTGCATGGTTTTGTTCCAGTTAATAGGAAAAATGTCAAAAACCCTCCAAAAATAAACTGGCAAAAAGTTACCAAAAATTGAAGTTTCAAAATGAAAAAATGTCTGTGATTTTGGAAAATCCTTTGTAACTTTTTTAATTTTGGTCCTAGAAAAATGCGTCTAAAGAAGAAGTTGCATGGTTTTGTTCCAGTTAATAGGAAAAATGTCAAAAACCCTCCAAAAATAAACTGGCAAAAAGTTACCAAAAATTAAAGTTTCAAAATGAAAAAATGTCTGTGATTTTGGAAAATCCTTTGTAACTTTTTTAATTTTGGTCCTAGAAAAATGCGTCTAAAGAAGAAGTTGCATGGTTTTGTTCCAGTTAATAGGAAAAATGTCAAAAACCCTCCAAAAATAAACTGGCAAAAAGTTACCAAAAATTAAAGTATCAAAATGAAAAAATGTCTGTGATTTTGGAAAATCCTTTGTAACTTTTTTAATTTTGGTCCTAGAAAAATGCGTCTAAAGAAGAAGTTGCATGGTTTTGTTCCAGTTAATAGGAAAAATGTCAAAAACCCTCCAAAAATAAACTGGCAAAAAGTTACCAAAAATTGAAGTTTCAAAATGAAAAAATGTCTGTGATTTTGGAAAATCCTTTGTAACTTTTTTAATTTTGGTCCTAGAAAAATGCGTCTAAAGAAGAAGTTGCATGGTTTTGTTCCAGTTAATAGGAAAAATGTCAAAAACCCTCCAAAAATAAACTGGCAAAAAGTTACCAAAAATTGAAGTTTCAAAATGAAAAAATGTCTGTGATTTTGGAAAATCCTTTGTAACTTTTTTAATTTTGGTCCTAGAAAAATGCGTCTAAAGAAGAAGTTGCATGGTTTTGTTCCAGTTAATAGGAAAAATGTCAAAAACCCTCCAAAAATAAACTGGCAAAAAGTTACCAAAAATTAAAGTATCAAAATGAAAAAATGTCTGTGATTTTGGAAAATCCTTTGTAACTTTTTTAATTTTGGTCCTAGAAAAATGCGTCTAAAGAAGAAGTTGCATGGTTTTGTTCCAGTTAATAGGAAAAATGTCAAAAACCCTCCAAAAATAAACTGGCAAAAAGTTACCAAAAATTGAAGTTTCAAAATGAAAAAATGTCTGTGATTTTGGAAAATCCTTTGTAACTTTTTTAATTTTGGTCCTAGAAAAATGCGTCTAAAGAAGAAGTTGCATGGTTTTGTTCCAGTTAATAGGAAAAATGTCAAAAACCCTCCAAAAATAAACTGGCAAAAAGTTACCAAAAATTAAAGTATCAAAATGAAAAAATGTCTGTGATTTTGGAAAATCCTTTGTAACTTTTTTAATTTTGGTCCTAGAAAAATGCGTCTAAAGAAGAAGTTGCATGGTTTTGTTCCAGTTAATAGGAAAAATGTCAAAAACCCTCCAAAAATAAACTGGCAAAAAGTTACCAAAAATTAAAGTTTCAAAATGAAAAAATGTCTGTGATTTTGGAAAATCCTTTGTAACTTTTTTAATTTTGGTCCTAGAAAAATGCGTCTAAAGAAGAAGTTGCATGGTTTTGTTCCAGTTAATAGGAAAAATGTCAAAAACCCTCCAAAAATAAACTGGCAAAAAGTTACCAAAAGTTGAAGTTTCAAAATGAAAAAATGTCTGTGATTTTGGAAAATCCTTTGTAACTTTTTTAATTTTGGTCCTAGAAAAATGCGTCTAAAGAAGAAGTTGCATGGTTTTGTTCCAGTTAATAGGAAAAATGTCAAAAACCCTCCAAAAATAAACTGGCAAAAAGTTACCAAAAATTAAAGTATCAAAATGAAAAAATGTCTGTGATTTTGGAAAATCCTTTGTAACTTTTTTAATTTTGGTCCTAGAAAAATGCGTCTAAAGAAGAAGTTGCATGGTTTTGTTCCAGTTAATAGGAAAAATGTCAAAAACCCTCCAAAAATAAACTGGCAAAAAGTTACCAAAAATTGAAGTTTCAAAATGAAAAAATGTCTGTGATTTTGGAAAATCCTTTGTAACTTTTTTAATTTTGGTCCTAGAAAAATGCGTCTAAAGAAGAAGTTGCATGGTTTTGTTCCAGTTAATAGGAAAAATGTCAAAAACCCTCCAAAAATAAACTGGCAAAAAGTTACCAAAAGTTGAAGTTTCAAAATGAAAAAATGTCTGTGATTTTGGAAAATCCTTTGTAACTTTTTTAATTTTGGTCCTAGAAAAATGCGTCTAAAGAAGAAGTTGCATGGTTTTGTTCCAGTTAATAGGAAAAATGTCAAAAACCCTCCAAAAATAAACTGGCAAAAAGTTACCAAAAATTGAAGTTTCAAAATGAAAAAATGTCTGTGATTTTGGAAAATCCTTTGTAACTTTTTTAATTTTGGTCCTAGAAAAATGCGTCTAAAGAAGAAGTTGCATGGTTTTGTTCCAGTTAATAGGAAAAATGTCAAAAACCCTCCAAAAATAAACTGGCAAAAAGTTACCAAAAATTAAAGTATCAAAATGAAAAAATGTCTGTGATTTTGGAAAATCCTTTGTAACTTTTTTAATTTTGGTCCTAGAAAAATGCGTCTAAAGAAGAAGTTGCATGGTTTTGTTCCAGTTAATAGGAAAAATGTCAAAAACCCTCCAAAAATAAACTGGCAAAAAGTTACCAAAAATTGAAGTTTCAAAATGAAAAAATGTCTGTGATTTTGGAAAATCCTTTGTAACTTTTTTAATTTTGGTCCTAGAAAAATGCGTCTAAAGAAGAAGTTGCATGGTTTTGTTCCAGTTAATAGGAAAAATGTCAAAAACCCTCCAAAAATAAACTGGCAAAAAGTTACCAAAAATTAAAGTTTCAAAATGAAAAAATGTCTGTGATTTTGGAAAATCCTTTGTAACTTTTTTAATTTTGGTCCTAGAAAAATGCGTCTAAAGAAGAAGTTGCATGGTTTTGTTCCAGTTAATAGGAAAAATGTCAAAAACCCTCCAAAAATAAACTGGCAAAAAGTTACCAAAAATTAAAATATCAAAATGAAAAAATGTCTGTGATTTTGGAAAATCCTTTGTAACTTTTTTAATTTTGGTCCTAGAAAAATGCGTCTAAAGAAGAAGTTGCATGGTTTTGTTCCAGTTAATAGGAAAAATGTCAAAAACCCTCCAAAAATAAACTGGCAAAAAGTTACCAAAAATTAAAGTTTCAAAATGAAAAAATGTCTGTGATTTTGGAAAATCCTTTGTAACTTTTTTAATTTTGGTCCTAGAAAAATGCGTCTAAAGAAGAAGTTGCATGGTTTTGTTCCAGTTAATAGAAAAAATGTCAAAAACCCTTTAAAAATAAACTGGCAAAAAGTTACCGAAAATTGAACTTTCAAAATGAAAAAATGTCTGTGATTTTGGAAAATCCTTTGTAACTTTTTTAATTTTGGTCCTAGAAAAATGCGTCTAAAGAAGAAGTTGCATGGTTTTGTTCCAGTTAATAGGAAAAATGTCAAAAACCCTCCAAAAATAAACTGGCAAAAAGTTACCAAAAATTGAAGTTTCAAAATGAAAAAATGTCTGTGATTTTGGAAAATCCTTTGTAACTTTTTTAATTTTGGTCCTAGAAAAATGCGTCTAAAGAAGAAGTTGCATGGTTTTGTTCCAGTTAATAGGAAAAAATGTCAAAAACCCTCCAAAAATAAACTGGCAAAAAGTTACCAAAAATTAAAGTTTCAAAATGAAAAAATGTCTGTGATTTTGGAAAATCCTTTGTAACTTTTTTAATTTTGGTCCTAGAAAAATGCGTCTAAAGAAGAAGTTGCATGGTTTTGTTCCAGTTAATAGGAAAAATGTCAAAAACCCTCCAAAAATAAACTGGCAAAAAGTTACCAAAAATTAAAGTATCAAAATGAAAAAATGTCTGTGATTTTGGAAAATCCTTTGTAACTTTTTTAATTTTGGTCCTAGAAAAATGCGTCTAAAGAAGAAGTTGCATGGTTTTGTTCCAGTTAATAGGAAAAATGTCAAAAACCCTCCAAAAATAAACTGGCAAAAAGTTACCAAAAATTGAAGTTTCAAAATGAAAAAATGTCTGTGATTTTGGAAAATCCTTTGTAACTTTTTTAATTTTGGTCCTAGAAAAATGCGTCTAAAGAAGAAGTTGCATGGTTTTGTTCCAGTTAATAGGAAAAATGTCAAAAACCCTCCAAAAATAAACTGGCAAAAAGTTACCAAAAATTAAAGTATCAAAATGAAAAAATGTCTGTGATTTTGGAAAATCCTTTGTAACTTTTTTAATTTTGGTCCTAGAAAAATGCGTCTAAAGAAGAAGTTGCATGGTTTTGTTCCAGTTAATAGGAAAAATGTCAAAAACCCTCCAAAAATAAACTGGCAAAAAGTTACCAAAAATTAAAGTATCAAAATGAAAAAATGTCTGTGATTTTGGAAAATCCTTTGTAACTTTTTTAATTTTGGTCCTAGAAAAATGCGTCTAAAGAAGAAGTTGCATGGTTTTGTTCCAGTTAATAGGAAAAATGTCAAAAACCCTCCAAAAATAAACTGGCAAAAAGTTACCAAAAATTGAAGTTTCAAAATGAAAAAATGTCTGTGATTTTGGAAAATCCTTTGTAACTTTTTTAATTTTGGTCCTAGAAAAATGCGTCTAAAGAAGAAGTTGCATGGTTTTGTTCCAGTTAATAGGAAAAATGTCAAAAACCCTCCAAAAATAAACTGGCAAAAAGTTACCAAAAATTAAAGTTTCAAAATGAAAAAATGTCTGTGATTTTGGAAAATCCTTTGTAACTTTTTTAATTTTGGTCCTAGAAAAATGCGTCTAAAGAAGAAGTTGCATGGTTTTGTTCCAGTTAATAGGAAAAATGTCAAAAACCCTCCAAAAATAAACTGGCAAAAAGTTACCAAAAATTAAAGTATCAAAATGAAAAAATGTCTGTGATTTTGGAAAATCCTTTGTAACTTTTTTAATTTTGGTCCTAGAAAAATGCGTCTAAAGAAGAAGTTGCATGGTTTTGTTCCAGTTAATAGGAAAAATGTCAAAAACCCTCCAAAAATAAACTGGCAAAAAGTTACCAAAAATTAAAGTTTCAAAATGAAAAAATGTCTGTGATTTTGGAAAATCCTTTGTAACTTTTTTAATTTTGGTCCTAGAAAAATGCGTCTAAAGAAGAAGTTGCATGGTTTTGTTCCAGTTAATAGGAAAAATGTCAAAAACCCTCCAAAAATAAACTGGCAAAAAGTTACCGAAAGTTGAAGTTTCAAAATGAAAAAATGTCTGTGATTTTGGAAAATCCTTTGTAACTTTTTTAATTTTGGTCCTAGAAAAATGCGTCTAAAGAAGAAGTTGCATGGTTTTGTTCCAGTTAATAGGAAAAATGTCAAAAACCCTCCAAAAATAAACTGGCAAAAAGTTACCAAAAATTAAAGTATCAAAATGAAAAAATGTCTGTGATTTTGGAAAATCCTTTGTAACTTTTTTAATTTTGGTCCTAGAAAAATGCGTCTAAAGAAGAAGTTGCATGGTTTTGTTCCAGTTAATAGGAAAAATGTCAAAAACCCTCCAAAAATAAACTGGCAAAAAGTTACCGAAAATTGAAGTTTCAAAATGAAAAAATGTCTGTGATTTTGGAAAATCCTTTGTAACTTTTTTAATTTTGGTCCTAGAAAAATGCGTCTAAAGAAGAAGTTGCATGGTTTTGTTCCAGTTAATAGGAAAAATGTCAAAAACCCTCCAAAAATAAACTGGCAAAAAGTTACCAAAAATTAAAGTATCAAAATGAAAAAATGTCTGTGATTTTGGAAAATCCTTTGTAACTTTTTTAATTTTGGTCCTAGAAAAATGCGTCTAAAGAAGAAGTTGCATGGTTTTGTTCCAGTTAATAGGAAAAATGTCAAAAACCCTCCAAAAATAAACTGGCAAAAAGTTACCAAAAATTAAAGTATCAAAATGAAAAAATGTCTGTGATTTTGGAAAATCCTTTGTAACTTTTTTAATTTTGGTCCTAGAAAAATGCGTCTAAAGAAGAAGTTGCATGGTTTTGTTCCAGTTAATAGGAAAAATGTCAAAAACCCTCCAAAAATAAACTGGCAAAAAGTTACCAAAAATTGAAGTTTCAAAATGAAAAAATGTCTGTGATTTTGGAAAATCCTTTGTAACTTTTTTAATTTTGGTCCTAGAAAAATGCGTCTAAAGAAGAAGTTGCATGGTTTTGTTCCAGTTAATAGGAAAAATGTCAAAAACCCTCCAAAAATAAACTGGCAAAAAGTTACCAAAAATTAAAGTTTCAAAATGAAAAAATGTCTGTGATTTTGGAAAATCCTTTGTAACTTTTTTAATTTTGGTCCTAGAAAAATGCGTCTAAAGAAGAAGTTGCATGGTTTTGTTCCAGTTAATAGGAAAAATGTCAAAAACCCTCCAAAAATAAACTGGCAAAAAGTTACCAAAAATTAAAGTATCAAAATGAAAAAATGTCTGTGATTTTGGAAAATCCTTTGTAACTTTTTTAATTTTGGTCCTAGAAAAATGCGTCTAAAGAAGAAGTTGCATGGTTTTGTTCCAGTTAATAGGAAAAAATGTCAAAAACCCTTCAAAAATAAACTGGCAAAAAGTTACCAAAAATTGAAGTTTCAAAATGAAAAAATGTCTGTGATTTTGGAAAATCCTTTGTAACTTTTTTAATTTTGGTCCTAGAAAAATGCGTCTAAAGAAGAAGTTGCATGGTTTTGTTCCAGTTAATAGGAAAAATGTCAAAAACCCTCCAAAAATAAACTGGCAAAAAGTTACCAAAAATTGAAGTTTCAAAATGAAAAAAAGTCTGTGATTTTGGAAAATCCTTTGTAACTTTTTTAATTTTGGTCCTAGAAAAATGCGTCTAAAGAAGAAGTTGCATGGTTTTGTTCCAGTTAATAGGAAAAATGTCAAAAACCCTCCAAAAATAAACTGGCAAAAAGTTACCAAAAATTAAAGTTTCAAAATGAAAAAATGTCTGTGATTTTGGAAAATCCTTTGTAACTTTTTTAATTTTGGTCCTAGAAAAATGCGTCTAAAGAAGAAGTTGCATGGTTTTGTTCCAGTTAATAGGAAAAATGTCAAAAACCCTCCAAAAATAAACTGGCAAAAAGTTACCAAAAATTGAAGTTTCAAAATGAAAAAATGTCTGTGATTTTGGAAAATCCTTTGTAACTTTTTTAATTTTGGTCCTAGAAAAATGCGTCTAAAGAAGAAGTTGCATGGTTTTGTTCCAGTTAATAGGAAAAATGTCAAAAACCCTCCAAAAATAAACTGGCAAAAAGTTACCAAAAATTGAAGTTTCAAAATGAAAAAATGTCTGTGATTTTGGAAAATCCTTTGTAACTTTTTTAATTTTGGTCCTAGAAAAATGCGTCTAAAGAAGAAGTTGCATGGTTTTGTTCCAGTTAATAGGAAAAATGTCAAAAACCCTCCAAAAATAAACTGGCAAAAAGTTACCAAAAATTGAAGTTTCAAAATGAAAAAATGTCTGTGATTTTGGAAAATCCTTTGTAACTTTTTTAATTTTGGTCCTAGAAAAATGCGTCTAAAGAAGAAGTTGCATGGTTTTGTTCCAGTTAATAGGAAAAATGTCAAAAACCCTCCAAAAATAAACTGGCAAAAAGTTACCAAAAATTGAAGTTTCAAAATGAAAAAATGTCTGTGATTTTGGAAAATCCTTTGTAACTTTTTTAATTTTGGTCCTAGAAAAATGCGTCTAAAGAAGAAGTTGCATGGTTTTGTTCCAGTTAATAGGAAAAATGTCAAAAACCCTCCAAAAATAAACTGGCAAAAAGTTACCAAAAATTAAAGTATCAAAATGAAAAAATGTCTGTGATTTTGGAAAATCCTTTGTAACTTTTTTAATTTTGGTCCTAGAAAAATGCGTCTAAAGAAGAAGTTGCATGGTTTTGTTCCAGTTAATAGGAAAAATGTCAAAAACCCTCCAAAAATAAACTGGCAAAAAGTTACCAAAAATAAATGTTTCAAAATGAAAAAATGTCTGTGATTTTGGAAAATCCTTTGTAACTTTTTTAATTTTGGTCCTAGAAAAATGCGTCTAAAGAAGAAGTTGCATGGTTTTGTTCCAGTTAATAGGAAAAATGTCAAAAACCCTCCAAAAATAAACTGGCAAAAAGTTACCAAAAATTGAAGTTTCAAAATGAAAAAATGTCTGTGATTTTGGAAAATCCTTTGTAACTTTTTTAATTTTGGTCCTAGAAAAATGCGTCTAAAGAAGAAGTTGCATGGTTTTGTTCCAGTTAATAGGAAAAATGTCAAAAACCCTCCAAAAATAAACTGGCAAAAAGTTACCAAAAATTAAAGTATCAAAATGAAAAAATGTCTGTGATTTTGGAAAATCCTTTGTAACTTTTTTAATTTTGGTCCTAGAAAAATGCGTCTAAAGAAGAAGTTGCATGGTTTTGTTCCAGTTAATAGGAAAAATGTCAAAAACCCTCCAAAAATAAACTGGCAAAAAGTTACCAAAAATTAAAGTTTCAAAATGAAAAAATGTCTGTGATTTTGGAAAATCCTTTGTAACTTTTTTAATTTTGGTCCTAGAAAAATGCGTCTAAAGAAGAAGTTGCATGGTTTTGTTCCAGTTAATAGGAAAAATGTCAAAAACCCTCCAAAAATAAACTGGCAAAAAGTTACCAAAAGTTGAAGTTTCAAAATGAAAAAATGTCTGTGATTTTGGAAAATCCTTTGTAACTTTTTTAATTTTGGTCCTAGAAAAATGCGTCTAAAGAAGAAGTTGCATGGTTTTGTTCCAGTTAATAGGAAAAATGTCAAAAACCCTCCAAAAATAAACTGGCAAAAAGTTACCAAAAATTAAAGTTTCAAAATGAAAAAATGTCTGTGATTTTGGAAAATCCTTTGTAACTTTTTTAATTTTGGTCCTAGAAAAATGCGTCTAAAGAAGAAGTTGCATGGTTTTGTTCCAGTTAATAGGAAAAATGTCAAAAACCCTCCAAAAATAAACTGGCAAAAAGTTACCAAAAATTAAAGTATCAAAATGAAAAAATGTCTGTGATTTTGGAAAATCCTTTGTAACTTTTTTAATTTTGGTCCTAGAAAAATGCGTCTAAAGAAGAAGTTGCATGGTTTTGTTCCAGTTAATAGGAAAAATGTCAAAAACCCTCCAAAAATAAACTGGCAAAAAGTTACCAAAAATTAAAGTATCAAAATGAAAAAATGTCTGTGATTTTGGAAAATCCTTTGTAACTTTTTTAATTTTGGTCCTAGAAAAATGCGTCTAAAGAAGAAGTTGCATGGTTTTGTTCCAGTTAATAGGAAAAATGTCAAAAACCCTCCAAAAATAAACTGGCAAAAAGTTACCAAAAATTAAAGTTTCAAAATGAAAAAATGTCTGTGATTTTGGAAAATCCTTTGTAACTTTTTTAATTTTGGTCCTAGAAAAATGCGTCTAAAGAAGAAGTTGCATGGTTTTGTTCCAGTTAATAGGAAAAATGTCAAAAACCCTCCAAAAATAAACTGGCAAAAAGTTACCAAAAATTAAAGTATCAAAATGAAAAAATGTCTGTGATTTTGGAAAATCCTTTGTAACTTTTTTAATTTTGGTCCTAGAAAAATGCGTCTAAAGAAGAAGTTGCATGGTTTTGTTCCAGTTAATAGGAAAAATGTCAAAAACCCTCCAAAAATAAACTGGCAA
Source organism: Leptopilina drosophilae (assembly GCA_032873175.1). Taxonomy (NCBI): domain Eukaryota; kingdom Metazoa; phylum Arthropoda; class Insecta; order Hymenoptera; family Figitidae; genus Leptopilina; species Leptopilina drosophilae. Next base: position 31,781 of record JAVJHS010000055.1, on the reverse strand, counting down.
AAAGTTACCAAAAATTAAAGTATCAAAATGAAAAAATGTCTGTGATTTTGGAAAATCCTTTGTAACTTTTTTAATTTTGGTCCTAGAAAAATGCGTCTAAAGAAGAAGTTGCATGGTTTTGTTCCAGTTAATAGGAAAAATGTCAAAAACCCTCCAAAAATAAACTGGCAAAAAGTTACCAAAAATTAAAGTATCAAAATGAAAAAATGTCTGTGATTTTGGAAAATCCTTTGTAACTTTTTTAATTTTGGTCCTAGAAAAATGCGTCTAAAGAAGAAGTTGCATGGTTTTGTTCCAGTTAATAGGAAAAATGTCAAAAACCCTCCAAAAATAAACTGGCAAAAAGTTACCAAAAATTGAAGTTTCAAAATGAAAAAATGTCTGTGATTTTGGAAAATCCTTTGTAACTTTTTTAATTTTGGTCCTAGAAAAATGCGTCTAAAGAAGAAGTTGCATGGTTTTGTTCCAGTTAATAGGAAAAATGTCAAAAACCCTCCAAAAATAAACTGGCAAAAAGTTACCAAAAATTAAAGTATCAAAATGAAAAAATGTCTGTGATTTTGGAAAATCCTTTGTAACTTTTTTAATTTTGGTCCTAGAAAAATGCGTCTAAAGAAGAAGTTGCATGGTTTTGTTCCAGTTAATAGGAAAAATGTCAAAAACCCTCCAAAAATAAACTGGCAAAAAGTTACCAAAAATTAAAGTATCAAAATGAAAAAATGTCTGTGATTTTGGAAAATCCTTTGTAACTTTTTTAATTTTGGTCCTAGAAAAATGCGTCTAAAGAAGAAGTTGCATGGTTTTGTTCCAGTTAATAGGAAAAATGTCAAAAACCCTCCAAAAATAAACTGGCAAAAAGTTACCAAAAATTGAAGTTTCAAAATGAAAAAATGTCTGTGATTTTGGAAAATCCTTTGTAACTTTTTTAATTTTGGTCCTAGAAAAATGCGTCTAAAGAAGAAGTTGCATGGTTTTGTTCCAGTTAATAGGAAAAATGTCAAAAACCCTCCAAAAATAAACTGGCAAAAAGTTACCAAAAATTGAAGTTTCAAAATGAAAAAATGTCTGTGATTTTGGAAAATCCTTTGTAACTTTTTTAATTTTGGTCCTAGAAAAATGCGTCTAAAGAAGAAGTTGCATGGTTTTGTTCCAGTTAATAGGAAAAATGTCAAAAACCCTCCAAAAATAAACTGGCAAAAAGTTACCAAAAATTAAAGTTTCAAAATGAAAAAATGTCTGTGATTTTGGAAAATCCTTTGTAACTTTTTTAATTTTGGTCCTAGAAAAATGCGTCTAAAGAAGAAGTTGCATGGTTTTGTTCCAGTTAATAGGAAAAATGTCAAAAACCCTCCAAAAATAAACTGGCAAAAAGTTACCGAAAGTTGAAGTTTCAAAATGAAAAAATGTCTGTGATTTTGGAAAATCCTTTGTAACTTTTTTAATTTTGGTCCTAGAAAAATGCGTCTAAAGAAGAAGTTGCATGGTTTTGTTCCAGTTAATAGGAAAAATGTCAAAAACCCTCCAAAAATAAACTGGCAAAAAGTTACCAAAAATTAAAGTATCAAAATGAAAAAATGTCTGTGATTTTGGAAAATCCTTTGTAACTTTTTTAATTTTGGTCCTAGAAAAATGCGTCTAAAGAAGAAGTTGCATGGTTTTGTTCCAGTTAATAGGAAAAATGTCAAAAACCCTCCAAAAATAAACTGGCAAAAAGTTACCAAAAATTAAAGTTTCAAAATGAAAAAATGTCTGTGATTTTGGAAAATCCTTTGTAACTTTTTTAATTTTGGTCCTAGAAAAATGCGTCTAAAGAAGAAGTTGCATGGTTTTGTTCCAGTTAATAGGAAAAATGTCAAAAACCCTCCAAAAATAAACTGGCAAAAAGTTACCAAAAATTGAAGTTTCAAAATGAAAAAATGTCTGTGATTTTGGAAAATCCTTTGTAACTTTTTTAATTTTGGTCCTAGAAAAATGCGTCTAAAGAAGAAGTTGCATGGTTTTGTTCCAGTTAATAGGAAAAATGTCAAAAACCCTCCAAAAATAAACTGGCAAAAAGTTACCGAAAATTGAAGTTTCAAAATGAAAAAATGTCTGTGATTTTGGAAAATCCTTTGTAACTTTTTTAATTTTGGTCCTAGAAAAATGCGTCTAAAGAAGAAGTTGCATGGTTTTGTTCCAGTTAATAGGAAAAATGTCAAAAACCCTCCAAAAATAAACTGGCAAAAAGTTACCAAAAATTAAAGTATCAAAATGAAAAAATGTCTGTGATTTTGGAAAATCCTTTGTAACTTTTTTAATTTTGGTCCTAGAAAAATGCGTCTAAAGAAGAAGTTGCATGGTTTTGTTCCAGTTAATAGGAAAAATGTCAAAAACCCTCCAAAAATAAACTGGCAAAAAGTTACCAAAAATTAAAGTATCAAAATGAAAAAATGTCTGTGATTTTGGAAAATCCTTTGTAACTTTTTTAATTTTGGTCCTAGAAAAATGCGTCTAAAGAAGAAGTTGCATGGTTTTGTTCCAGTTAATAGGAAAAATGTCAAAAACCCTCCAAAAATAAACTGGCAAAAAGTTACCAAAAGTTGAAGTTTCAAAATGAAAAAATGTCTGTGATTTTGGAAAATCCTTTGTAACTTTTTTAATTTTGGTCCTAGAAAAATGCGTCTAAAGAAGAAGTTGCATGGTTTTGTTCCAGTTAATAGGAAAAATGTCAAAAACCCTCCAAAAATAAACTGGCAAAAAGTTACCAAAAATTAAAGTATCAAAATGAAAAAATGTCTGTGATTTTGGAAAATCCTTTGTAACTTTTTTAATTTTGGTCCTAGAAAAATGCGTCTAAAGAAGAAGTTGCATGGTTTTGTTCCAGTTAATAGGAAAAATGTCAAAAACCCTCCAAAAATAAACTGGCAAAAAGTTACCGAAAGTTGAAGTTTCAAAATGAAAAAATGTCTGTGATTTTGGAAAATCCTTTGTAACTTTTTTAATTTTGGTCCTAGAAAAATGCGTCTAAAGAAGAAGTTGCATGGTTTTGTTCCAGTTAATAGGAAAAATGTCAAAAACCCTCCAAAAATAAACTGGCAAAAAGTTACCAAAAATTAAAGTATCAAAATGAAAAAATGTCTGTGATTTTGGAAAATCCTTTGTAACTTTTTTAATTTTGGTCCTAGAAAAATGCGTCTAAAGAAGAAGTTGCATGGTTTTGTTCCAGTTAATAGGAAAAATGTCAAAAACCCTCCAAAAATAAACTGGCAAAAAGTTACCAAAAATTAAAGTATCAAAATGAAAAAATGTCTGTGATTTTGGAAAATCCTTTGTAACTTTTTTAATTTTGGTCCTAGAAAAATGCGTCTAAAGAAGAAGTTGCATGGTTTTGTTCCAGTTAATAGGAAAAATGTCAAAAACCCTCCAAAAATAAACTGGCAAAAAGTTACCAAAAATTAAAGTTTCAAAATGAAAAAATGTCTGTGATTTTGGAAAATCCTTTGTAACTTTTTTAATTTTGGTCCTAGAAAAATGCGTCTAAAGAAGAAGTTGCATGGTTTTGTTCCAGTTAATAGGAAAAATGTCAAAAACCCTCCAAAAATAAACTGGCAAAAAGTTACCAAAAATTGAAGTTTCAAAATGAAAAAATGTCTGTGATTTTGGAAAATCCTTTGTAACTTTTTTAATTTTGGTCCTAGAAAAATGCGTCTAAAGAAGAAGTTGCATGGTTTTGTTCCAGTTAATAGGAAAAATGTCAAAAACCCTCCAAAAATAAACTGGCAAAAAGTTACCAAAAGTTGAAGTTTCAAAATGAAAAAATGTCTGTGATTTTGGAAAATCCTTTGTAACTTTTTTAATTTTGGTCCTAGAAAAATGCGTCTAAAGAAGAAGTTGCATGGTTTTGTTCCAGTTAATAGGAAAAATGTCAAAAACCCTCCAAAAATAAACTGGCAAAAAGTTACCAAAAATTGAAGTTTCAAAATGAAAAAATGTCTGTGATTTTGGAAAATCCTTTGTAACTTTTTTAATTTTGGTCCTAGAAAAATGCGTCTAAAGAAGAAGTTGCATGGTTTTGTTCCAGTTAATAGGAAAAATGTCAAAAACCCTCCAAAAATAAACTGGCAAAAAGTTACCAAAAATTGAAGTTTCAAAATGAAAAAATGTCTGTGATTTTGGAAAATCCTTTGTAACTTTTTTAATTTTGGTCCTAGAAAAATGCGTCTAAAGAAGAAGTTGCATGGTTTTGTTCCAGTTAATAGGAAAAATGTCAAAAACCCTCCAAAAATAAACTGGCAAAAAGTTACCGAAAGTTGAAGTTTCAAAATGAAAAAATGTCTGTGATTTTGGAAAATCCTTTGTAACTTTTTTAATTTTGGTCCTAGAAAAATGCGTCTAAAGAAGAAGTTGCATGGTTTTGTTCCAGTTAATAGGAAAAATGTCAAAAACCCTCCAAAAATAAACTGGCAAAAAGTTACCAAAAATTAAAGTATCAAAATGAAAAAATGTCTGTGATTTTGGAAAATCCTTTGTAACTTTTTTAATTTTGGTCCTAGAAAAATGCGTCTAAAGAAGAAGTTGCATGGTTTTGTTCCAGTTAATAGGAAAAATGTCAAAAACCCTCCAAAAATAAACTGGCAAAAAGTTACCAAAAATTAAAGTTTCAAAATGAAAAAATGTCTGTGATTTTGGAAAATCCTTTGTAACTTTTTTAATTTTGGTCCTAGAAAAATGCGTCTAAAGAAGAAGTTGCATGGTTTTGTTCCAGTTAATAGGAAAAATGTCAAAAACCCTCCAAAAATAAACTGGCAAAAAGTTACCAAAAATTAAAGTATCAAAATGAAAAAATGTCTGTGATTTTGGAAAATCCTTTGTAACTTTTTTAATTTTGGTCCTAGAAAAATGCGTCTAAAGAAGAAGTTGCATGGTTTTGTTCCAGTTAATAGGAAAAATGTCAAAAACCCTCCAAAAATAAACTGGCAAAAAGTTACCAAAAATTGAAGTTTCAAAATGAAAAAATGTCTGTGATTTTGGAAAATCCTTTGTAACTTTTTTAATTTTGGTCCTAGAAAAATGCGTCTAAAGAAGAAGTTGCATGGTTTTGTTCCAGTTAATAGGAAAAATGTCAAAAACCCTCCAAAAATAAACTGGCAAAAAGTTACCAAAAACTGAAGTTTCAAAATGAAAAAATGTCTGTGATTTTGGAAAATCCTTTGTAACTTTTTTAATTTTGGTCCTAGAAAAATGCGTCTAAAGAAGAAGTTGCATGGTTTTGTTCCAGTTAATAGGAAAAATGTCAAAAACCCTCCAAAAATAAACTGGCAAAAAGTTACCAAAAATTAAAGTTTCAAAATGAAAAAATGTCTGTGATTTTGGAAAATCCTTTGTAACTTTTTTAATTTTGGTCCTAGAAAAATGCGTCTAAAGAAGAAGTTGCATGGTTTTGTTCCAGTTAATAGGAAAAATGTCAAAAACCCTCCAAAAATAAACTGGCAAAAAGTTACCGAAAGTTGAAGTTTCAAAATGAAAAAATGTCTGTGATTTTGGAAAATCCTTTGTAACTTTTTTAATTTTGGTCCTAGAAAAATGCGTCTAAAGAAGAAGTTGCATGGTTTTGTTCCAGTTAATAGGAAAAATGTCAAAAACCCTCCAAAAATAAACTGGCAAAAAGTTACCAAAAATTAAAGTATCAAAATGAAAAAATGTCTGTGATTTTGGAAAATCCTTTGTAACTTTTTTAATTTTGGTCCTAGAAAAATGCGTCTAAAGAAGAAGTTGCATGGTTTTGTTCCAGTTAATAGGAAAAATGTCAAAAACCCTCCAAAAATAAACTGGCAAAAAGTTACCAAAAATTAAAGTATCAAAATGAAAAAATGTCTGTGATTTTGGAAAATCCTTTGTAACTTTTTTAATTTTGGTCCTAGAAAAATGCGTCTAAAGAAGAAGTTGCATGGTTTTGTTCCAGTTAATAGGAAAAATGTCAAAAACCCTCCAAAAATAAACTGGCAAAAAGTTACCAAAAATTGAAGTTTCAAAATGAAAAAATGTCTGTGATTTTGGAAAATCCTTTGTAACTTTTTTAATTTTGGTCCTAGAAAAATGCGTCTAAAGAAGAAGTTGCATGGTTTTGTTCCAGTTAATAGGAAAAATGTCAAAAACCCTCCAAAAATAAACTGGCAAAAAGTTACCGAAAGTTGAAGTTTCAAAATGAAAAAATGTCTGTGATTTTGGAAAATCCTTTGTAACTTTTTTAATTTTGGTCCTAGAAAAATGCGTCTAAAGAAGAAGTTGCATGGTTTTGTTCCAGTTAATAGGAAAAATGTCAAAAACCCTCCAAAAATAAACTGGCAAAAAGTTACCAAAAATTAAAGTATCAAAATGAAAAAATGTCTGTGATTTTGGAAAATCCTTTGTAACTTTTTTAATTTTGGTCCTAGAAAAATGCGTCTAAAGAAGAAGTTGCATGGTTTTGTTCCAGTTAATAGGAAAAATGTCAAAAACCCTCCAAAAATAAACTGGCAAAAAGTTACCAAAAATTGAAGTTTCAAAATGAAAAAATGTCTGTGATTTTGGAAAATCCTTTGTAACTTTTTTAATTTTGGTCCTAGAAAAATGCGTCTAAAGAAGAAGTTGCATGGTTTTGTTCCAGTTAATAGGAAAAATGTCAAAAACCCTCCAAAAATAAACTGGCAAAAAGTTACCGAAAGTTGAAGTTTCAAAATGAAAAAATGTCTGTGATTTTGGAAAATCCTTTGTAACTTTTTTAATTTTGGTCCTAGAAAAATGCGTCTAAAGAAGAAGTTGCATGGTTTTGTTCCAGTTAATAGGAAAAATGTCAAAAACCCTCCAAAAATAAACTGGCAAAAAGTTACCAAAAATTAAAATATCAAAATGAAAAAATGTCTGTGATTTTGGAAAATCCTTTGTAACTTTTTTAATTTTGGTCCTAGAAAAATGCGTCTAAAGAAGAAGTTGCATGGTTTTGTTCCAGTTAATAGGAAAAATGTCAAAAACCCTCCAAAAATAAACTGGCAAAAAGTTACCAAAAATTAAAGTATCAAAATGAAAAAATGTCTGTGATTTTGGAAAATCCTTTGTAACTTTTTTAATTTTGGTCCTAGAAAAATGCGTCTAAAGAAGAAGTTGCATGGTTTTGTTCCAGTTAATAGGAAAAATGTCAAAAACCCTCCAAAAATAAACTGGCAAAAAGTTACCAAAAATTGAATTTTCAAAATGAAAAAATGTCTGTGATTTTGGAAAATCCTTTGTAACTTTTTTAATTTTGGTCCTAGAAAAATGCGTCTAAAGAAGAAGTTGCATGGTTTTGTTCCAGTTAATAGGAAAAATGTCAAAAACCCTCCAAAAATAAACTGGCAAAAAGTTACCAAAAGTTGAAGTTTCAAAATGAAAAAATGTCTGTGATTTTGGAAAATCCTTTGTAACTTTTTTAATTTTGGTCCTAGAAAAATGCGTCTAAAGAAGAAGTTGCATGGTTTTGTTCCAGTTAATAGGAAAAATGTCAAAAACCCTCCAAAAATAAACTGGCAAAAAGTTACCAAAAATTAAAGTTTCAAAATGAAAAAATGTCTGTGATTTTGGAAAATCCTTTGTAACTTTTTTAATTTTGGTCCTAGAAAAATGCGTCTAAAGAAGAAGTTGCATGGTTTTGTTCCAGTTAATAGGAAAAATGTCAAAAACCCTCCAAAAATAAACTGGCAAAAAGTTACCGAAAGTTGAAGTTTCAAAATGAAAAAATGTCTGTGATTTTGGAAAATCCTTTGTAACTTTTTTAATTTTGGTCCTAGAAAAATGCGTCTAAAGAAGAAGTTGCATGGTTTTGTTCCAGTTAATAGGAAAAATGTCAAAAACCCTCCAAAAATAAACTGGCAAAAAGTTACCAAAAATTAAAGTATCAAAATGAAAAAATGTCTGTGATTTTGGAAAATCCTTTGTAACTTTTTTAATTTTGGTCCTAGAAAAATGCGTCTAAAGAAGAAGTTGCATGGTTTTGTTCCAGTTAATAGGAAAAATGTCAAAAACCCTCCAAAAATAAACTGGCAAAAAGTTACCAAAAATTAAAGTATCAAAATGAAAAAATGTCTGTGATTTTGGAAAATCCTTTGTAACTTTTTTAATTTTGGTCCTAGAAAAATGCGTCTAAAGAAGAAGTTGCATGGTTTTGTTCCAGTTAATAGGAAAAATGTCAAAAACCCTCCAAAAATAAACTGGCAAAAAGTTACCAAAAATTGAAGTTTCAAAATGAAAAAATGTCTGTGATTTTGGAAAATCCTTTGTAACTTTTTTAATTTTGGTCCTAGAAAAATGCGTCTAAAGAAGAAGTTGCATGGTTTTGTTCCAGTTAATAGGAAAAATGTCAAAAACCCTCCAAAAATAAACTGGCAAAAAGTTACCGAAAGTTGAAGTTTCAAAATGAAAAAATGTCTGTGATTTTGGAAAATCCTTTGTAACTTTTTTAATTTTGGTCCTAGAAAAATGCGTCTAAAGAAGAAGTTGCATGGTTTTGTTCCAGTTAATAGGAAAAATGTCAAAAACCCTCCAAAAATAAACTGGCAAAAAGTTACCAAAAATTAAAGTTTCAAAATGAAAAAATGTCTGTGATTTTGGAAAATCCTTTGTAACTTTTTTAATTTTGGTCCTAGAAAAATGCGTCTAAAGAAGAAGTTGCATGGTTTTGTTCCAGTTAATAGGAAAAATGTCAAAAACCCTCCAAAAATAAACTGGCAAAAAGTTACCAAAAATTGAAGTTTCAAAATGAAAAAATGTCTGTGATTTTGGAAAATCCTTTGTAACTTTTTTAATTTTGGTCCTAGAAAAATGCGTCTAAAGAAGAAGTTGCATGGTTTTGTTCCAGTTAATAGGAAAAATGTCAAAAACCCTCCAAAAATAAACTGGCAAAAAGTTACCGAAAGTTGAAGTTTCAAAATGAAAAAATGTCTGTGATTTTGGAAAATCCTTTGTAACTTTTTTAATTTTGGTCCTAGAAAAATGCGTCTAAAGAAGAAGTTGCATGGTTTTGTTCCAGTTAATAGGAAAAATGTCAAAAACCCTCCAAAAATAAACTGGCAAAAAGTTACCAAAAATTAAAGTATCAAAATGAAAAAATGTCTGTGATTTTGGAAAATCCTTTGTAACTTTTTTAATTTTGGTCCTAGAAAAATGCGTCTAAAGAAGAAGTTGCATGGTTTTGTTCCAGTTAATAGGAAAAATGTCAAAAACCCTCCAAAAATAAACTGGCAAAAAGTTACCAAAAATTGAAGTTTCAAAATGAAAAAATGTCTGTGATTTTGGAAAATCCTTTGTAACTTTTTTAATTTTGGTCCTAGAAAAATGCGTCTAAAGAAGAAGTTGCATGGTTTTGTTCCAGTTAATAGGAAAAATGTCAAAAACCCTCCAAAAATAAACTGGCAAAAAGTTACCAAAAATTAAAGTATCAAAATGAAAAAATGTCTGTGATTTTGGAAAATCCTTTGTAACTTTTTTAATTTTGGTCCTAGAAAAATGCGTCTAAAGAAGAAGTTGCATGGTTTTGTTCCAGTTAATAGGAAAAATGTCAAAAACCCTCCAAAAATAAACTGGCAAAAAGTTACCAAAAATTGAAGTTTCAAAATGAAAAAATGTCTGTGATTTTGGAAAATCCTTTGTAACTTTTTTAATTTTGGTCCTAGAAAAATGCGTCTAAAGAAGAAGTTGCATGGTTTTGTTCCAGTTAATAGGAAAAATGTCAAAAACCCTCCAAAAATAAACTGGCAAAAAGTTACCGAAAGTTGAAGTTTCAAAATGAAAAAATGTCTGTGATTTTGGAAAATCCTTTGTAACTTTTTTAATTTTGGTCCTAGAAAAATGCGTCTAAAGAAGAAGTTGCATGGTTTTGTTCCAGTTAATAGGAAAAATGTCAAAAACCCTCCAAAAATAAACTGGCAAAAAGTTACCAAAAATTAAAGTTTCAAAATGAAAAAATGTCTGTGATTTTGGAAAATCCTTTGTAACTTTTTTAATTTTGGTCCTAGAAAAATGCGTCTAAAGAAGAAGTTGCATGGTTTTGTTCCAGTTAATAGGAAAAATGTCAAAAACCCTCCAAAAATAAACTGGCAAAAAGTTACCAAAAATTAAAGTATCAAAATGAAAAAATGTCTGTGATTTTGGAAAATCCTTTGTAACTTTTTTAATTTTGGTCCTAGAAAAATGCGTCTAAAGAAGAAGTTGCATGGTTTTGTTCCAGTTAATAGGAAAAATGTCAAAAACCCTCCAAAAATAAACTGGCAAAAAGTTACCAAAAATTGAAGTTTCAAAATGAAAAAATGTCTGTGATTTTGGAAAATCCTTTGTAACTTTTTTAATTTTGGTCCTAGAAAAATGCGTCTAAAGAAGAAGTTGCATGGTTTTGTTCCAGTTAATAGGAAAAATGTCAAAAACCCTCCAAAAATAAACTGGCAAAAAGTTACCAAAAATTGAAGTTTCAAAATGAAAAAATGTCTGTGATTTTGGAAAATCCTTTGTAACTTTTTTAATTTTGGTCCTAGAAAAATGCGTCTAAAGAAGAAGTTGCATGGTTTTGTTCCAGTTAATAGGAAAAATGTCAAAAACCCTCCAAAAATAAACTGGCAAAAAGTTACCGAAAGTTGAAGTTTCAAAATGAAAAAATGTCTGTGATTTTGGAAAATCCTTTGTAACTTTTTTAATTTTGGTCCTAGAAAAATGCGTCTAAAGAAGAAGTTGCATGGTTTTGTTCCAGTTAATAGGAAAAATGTCAAAAACCCTCCAAAAATAAACTGGCAAAAAGTTACCAAAAATTAAAGTATCAAAATGAAAAAATGTCTGTGATTTTGGAAAATCCTTTGTAACTTTTTTAATTTTGGTCCTAGAAAAATGCGTCTAAAGAAGAAGTTGCATGGTTTTGTTCCAGTTAATAGGAAAAATGTCAAAAACCCTCCAAAAATAAACTGGCAAAAAGTTACCAAAAATTGAATTTTCAAAATGAAAAAATGTCTGTGATTTTGGAAAATCCTTTGTAACTTTTTTAATTTTGGTCCTAGAAAAATGCGTCTAAAGAAGAAGTTGCATGGTTTTGTTCCAGTTAATAGGAAAAATGTCAAAAACCCTCCAAAAATAAACTGGCAAAAAGTTACCAAAAATTAAAGTATCAAAATGAAAAAATGTCTGTGATTTTGGAAAATCCTTTGTAACTTTTTTAATTTTGGTCCTAGAAAAATGCGTCTAAAGAAGAAGTTGCATGGTTTTGTTCCAGTTAATAGGAAAAATGTCAAAAAACCCTCCAAAAATAAACTGGCAAAAAGTTACCAAAAATTGAAGTTTCAAAATGAAAAAATGTCTGTGATTTTGGAAAATCCTTTGTAACTTTTTTAATTTTGGTCCTAGAAAAATGCGTCTAAAGAAGAAGTTGCATGGTTTTGTTCCAGTTAATAGGAAAAATGTCAAAAACCCTCCAAAAATAAACTGGCAAAAAGTTACCAAAAATTAAAGTATCAAAATGAAAAAATGTCTGTGATTTTGGAAAATCCTTTGTAACTTTTTTAATTTTGGTCCTAGAAAAATGCGTCTAAAGAAGAAGTTGCATGGTTTTGTTCCAGTTAATAGGAAAAATGTCAAAAACCCTCCAAAAATAAACTGGCAAAAAGTTACCGAAAGTTGAAGTTTCAAAATGAAAAAATGTCTGTGATTTTGGAAAATCCTTTGTAACTTTTTTAATTTTGGTCCTAGAAAAATGCGTCTAAAGAAGAAGTTGCATGGTTTTGTTCCAGTTAATAGGAAAAATGTCAAAAACCCTCCAAAAATAAACTGGCAAAAAGTTACCAAAAATTGAAGTTTCAAAATGAAAAAATGTCTGTGATTTTGGAAAATCCTTTGTAACTTTTTTAATTTTGGTCCTAGAAAAATGCGTCTAAAGAAGAAGTTGCATGGTTTTGTTCCAGTTAATAGGAAAAATGTCAAAAACCCTCCAAAAATAAACTGGCAAAAAGTTACCGAAAAATTAAAGTTTCAAAATGAAAAAATGTCTGTGATTTTGGAAAATCCTTTGTAACTTTTTTAATTTTGGTCCTAGAAAAATGCGTCTAAAGAAGAAGTTGCATGGTTTTGTTCCAGTTAATAGGAAAAATTGCAAAAACCCTTCAAAAATAAACTGGCAAAAAGTTACCAAAAACTGAAGTTTCAAAATGAAAAAATGTCTGTGATTTTGGAAAATCCTTTGTAACTTTTTTAATTTTGGTCCTAGAAAAATGCGTCTAAAGAAGAAGTTGCATGGTTTTGTTCCAGTTAATAGGAAAAATGTCAAAAACCCTCCAAAAATAAACTGGCAAAAAGTTACCGAAAGTTGAAGTTTCAAAATGAAAAAATGTCTGTGATTTTGGAAAATCCTTTGTAACTTTTTTAATTTTGGTCCTAGAAAAATGCGTCTAAAGAAGAAGTTGCATGGTTTTGTTCCAGTTAATAGGAAAAATGTCAAAAACCCTCCAAAAATAAACTGGCAAAAAGTTACCAAAAATTAAAGTTTCAAAATGAAAAAATGTCTGTGATTTTGGAAAATCCTTTGTAACTTTTTTAATTTTGGTCCTAGAAAAATGCGTCTAAAGAAGAAGTTGCATGGTTTTGTTCCAGTTAATAGGAAAAATGTCAAAAACCCTCCAAAAATAAACTGGCAAAAAGTTACCAAAAATTAAAGTTTCAAAATGAAAAAATGTCTGTGATTTTGGAAAATCCTTTGTAACTTTTTTAATTTTGGTCCTAGAAAAATGCGTCTAAAGAAGAAGTTGCATGGTTTTGTTCCAGTTAATAGGAAAAATGTCAAAAACCCTCCAAAAATAAACTGGCAAAAAGTTACCAAAAATTAAAGTATCAAAATGAAAAAATGTCTGTGATTTTGGAAAATCCTTTGTAACTTTTTTAATTTTGGTCCTAGAAAAATGCGTCTAAAGAAGAAGTTGCATGGTTTTGTTCCAGTTAATAGGAAAAATGTCAAAAACCCTCCAAAAATAAACTGGCAAAAAGTTACCAAAAATTGAAGTTTCAAAATGAAAAAATGTCTGTGATTTTGGAAAATCCTTTGTAACTTTTTTAATTTTGGTCCTAGAAAAATGCGTCTAAAGAAGAAGTTGCATGGTTTTGTTCCAGTTAATAGGAAAAATGTCAAAAACCCTCCAAAAATAAACTGGCAAAAAGTTACCAAAAGTTGAAGTTTCAAAATGAAAAAATGTCTGTGATTTTGGAAAATCCTTTGTAACTTTTTTAATTTTGGTCCTAGAAAAATGCGTCTAAAGAAGAAGTTGCATGGTTTTGTTCCAGTTAATAGGAAAAATGTCAAAAACCCTCCAAAAATAAACTGGCAAAAAGTTACCAAAAATTAAAGTATCAAAATGAAAAAATGTCTGTGATTTTGGAAAATCCTTTGTAACTTTTTTAATTTTGGTCCTAGAAAAATGCGTCTAAAGAAGAAGTTGCATGGTTTTGTTCCAGTTAATAGGAAAAATGTCAAAAACCCTCCAAAAATAAACTGGCAAAAAGTTACCAAAAATTGAAGTTTCAAAATGAAAAAATGTCTGTGATTTTGGAAAATCCTTTGTAACTTTTTTAATTTTGGTCCTAGAAAAATGCGTCTAAAGAAGAAGTTGCATGGTTTTGTTCCAGTTAATAGGAAAAATGTCAAAAACCCTCCAAAAATAAACTGGCAAAAAGTTACCGAAAGTTGAAGTTTCAAAATGAAAAAATGTCTGTGATTTTGGAAAATCCTTTGTAACTTTTTTAATTTTGGTCCTAGAAAAATGCGTCTAAAGAAGAAGTTGCATGGTTTTGTTCCAGTTAATAGGAAAAATGTCAAAAACCCTCCAAAAATAAACTGGCAAAAAGTTACCAAAAATTAAAGTTTCAAAATGAAAAAATGTCTGTGATTTTGGAAAATCCTTTGTAACTTTTTTAATTTTGGTCCTAGAAAAATGCGTCTAAAGAAGAAGTTGCATGGTTTTGTTCCAGTTAATAGGAAAAATGTCAAAAACCCTCCAAAAATAAACTGGCAAAAAGTTACCAAAAATTAAAGTATCAAAATGAAAAAATGTCTGTGATTTTGGAAAATCCTTTGTAACTTTTTTAATTTTGGTCCTAGAAAAATGCGTCTAAAGAAGAAGTTGCATGGTTTTGTTCCAGTTAATAGGAAAAATGTCAAAAACCCTCCAAAAATAAACTGGCAAAAAGTTACCAAAAATTGAAGTTTCAAAATGAAAAAATGTCTGTGATTTTGGAAAATCCTTTGTAACTTTTTTAATTTTGGTCCTAGAAAAATGCGTCTAAAGAAGAAGTTGCATGGTTTTGTTCCAGTTAATAGGAAAAATGTCAAAAACCCTCCAAAAATAAACTGGCAAAAAGTTACCAAAAATTAAAGTTTCAAAATGAAAAAATGTCTGTGATTTTGGAAAATCCTTTGTAACTTTTTTAATTTTGGTCCTAGAAAAATGCGTCTAAAGAAGAAGTTGCATGGTTTTGTTCCAGTTAATAGGAAAAATGTCAAAAACCCTCCAAAAATAAACTGGCAAAAAGTTACCAAAAATTAAAGTTTCAAAATGAAAAAATGTCTGTGATTTTGGAAAATCCTTTGTAACTTTTTTAATTTTGGTCCTAGAAAAATGCGTCTAAAGAAGAAGTTGCATGGTTTTGTTCCAGTTAATAGGAAAAATGTCAAAAACCCTCCAAAAATAAACTGGCAAAAAGTTACCAAAAATTAAAGTTTCAAAATGAAAAAATGTCTGTGATTTTGGAAAATCCTTTGTAACTTTTTTAATTTTGGTCCTAGAAAAATGCGTCTAAAGAAGAAGTTGCATGGTTTTGTTCCAGTTAATAGGAAAAATGTCAAAAACCCTCCAAAAATAAACTGGCAAAAAGTTACCGAAAGTTGAAGTTTCAAAATGAAAAAATGTCTGTGATTTTGGAAAATCCTTTGTAACTTTTTTAATTTTGGTCCTAGAAAAATGCGTCTAAAGAAGAAGTTGCATGGTTTTGTTCCAGTTAATAGGAAAAATGTCAAAAACCCTCCAAAAATAAACTGGCAAAAAGTTACCAAAAATTAAAGTATCAAAATGAAAAAATGTCTGTGATTTTGGAAAATCCTTTGTAACTTTTTTAATTTTGGTCCTAGAAAAATGCGTCTAAAGAAGAAGTTGCATGGTTTTGTTCCAGTTAATAGGAAAAATGTCAAAAACCCTCCAAAAATAAACTGGCAAAAAGTTACCAAAAATTAAAGTATCAAAATGAAAAAATGTCTGTGATTTTGGAAAATCCTTTGTAACTTTTTTAATTTTGGTCCTAGAAAAATGCGTCTAAAGAAGAAGTTGCATGGTTTTGTTCCAGTTAATAGGAAAAATGTCAAAAACCCTCCAAAAATAAACTGGCAAAAAGTTACCGAAAGTTGAAGTTTCAAAATGAAAAAATGTCTGTGATTTTGGAAAATCCTTTGTAACTTTTTTAATTTTGGTCCTAGAAAAATGCGTCTAAAGAAGAAGTTGCATGGTTTTGTTCCAGTTAATAGGAAAAATGTCAAAAACCCTCCAAAAATAAACTGGCAAAAAGTTACCAAAAATTGAAGTTTCAAAATGAAAAAATGTCTGTGATTTTGGAAAATCCTTTGTAACTTTTTTAATTTTGGTCCTAGAAAAATGCGTCTAAAGAAGAAGTTGCATGGTTTTGTTCCAGTTAATAGGAAAAATGTCAAAAACCCTCCAAAAATAAACTGGCAAAAAGTTACCAAAAATTGAAGTTTCAAAATGAAAAAATGTCTGTGATTTTGGAAAATCCTTTGTAACTTTTTTAATTTTGGTCCTAGAAAAATGCGTCTAAAGAAGAAGTTGCATGGTTTTGTTCCAGTTAATAGGAAAAATGTCAAAAACCCTCCAAAAATAAACTGGCAAAAAGTTACCAAAAATTGAAGTTTCAAAATGAAAAAATGTCTGTGATTTTGGAAAATCCTTTGTAACTTTTTTAATTTTGGTCCTAGAAAAATGCGTCTAAAGAAGAAGTTGCATGGTTTTGTTCCAGTTAATAGGAAAAATGTCAAAAACCCTCCAAAAATAAACTGGCAAAAAGTTACCAAAAATTGAAGTTTCAAAATGAAAAAATGTCTGTGATTTTGGAAAATCCTTTGTAACTTTTTTAATTTTGGTCCTAGAAAAATGCGTCTAAAGAAGAAGTTGCATGGTTTTGTTCCAGTTAATAGGAAAAATGTCAAAAACCCTCCAAAAATAAACTGGCAAAAAGTTACCGAAAGTTGAAGTTTCAAAATGAAAAAATGTCTGTGATTTTGGAAAATCCTTTGTAACTTTTTTAATTTTGGTCCTAGAAAAATGCGTCTAAAGAAGAAGTTGCATGGTTTTGTTCCAGTTAATAGGAAAAAATGTCAAAAACCCTCCAAAAATAAACTGGCAAAAAGTTACCAAAAATTAAAGTTTCAAAATGAAAAAATGTCTGTGATTTTGGAAAATCCTTTGTAACTTTTTTAATTTTGGTCCTAGAAAAATGCGTCTAAAGAAGAAGTTGCATGGTTTTGTTCCAGTTAATAGGAAAAATGTCAAAAACCCTCCAAAAATAAACTGGCAAAAAGTTACCAAAAATTGAAGTTTCAAAATGAAAAAATGTCTGTGATTTTGGAAAATCCTTTGTAACTTTTTTAATTTTGGTCCTAGAAAAATGCGTCTAAAGAAGAAGTTGCATGGTTTTGTTCCAGTTAATAGGAAAAATGTCAAAAACCCTCCAAAAATAAACTGGCAAAAAGTTACCAAAAATTAAAGTATCAAAATGAAAAAATGTCTGTGATTTTGGAAAATCCTTTGTAACTTTTTTAATTTTGGTCCTAGAAAAATGCGTCTAAAGAAGAAGTTGCATGGTTTTGTTCCAGTTAATAGGAAAAATGTCAAAAACCCTCCAAAAATAAACTGGCAAAAAGTTACCAAAAATTGAAGTTTCAAAATGAAAAAATGTCTGTGATTTTGGAAAATCCTTTGTAACTTTTTTAATTTTGGTCCTAGAAAAATGCGTCTAAAGAAGAAGTTGCATGGTTTTGTTCCAGTTAATAGGAAAAATGTCAAAAACCCTCCAAAAATAAACTGGCAAAAAGTTACCGAAAGTTGAAGTTTCAAAATGAAAAAATGTCTGTGATTTTGGAAAATCCTTTGTAACTTTTTTAATTTTGGTCCTAGAAAAATGCGTCTAAAGAAGAAGTTGCATGGTTTTGTTCCAGTTAATAGGAAAAATGTCAAAAACCCTCCAAAAATAAACTGGCAAAAAGTTACCAAAAATTAAAGTATCAAAATGAAAAAATGTCTGTGATTTTGGAAAATCCTTTGTAACTTTTTTAATTTTGGTCCTAGAAAAATGCGTCTAAAGAAGAAGTTGCATGGTTTTGTTCCAGTTAATAGGAAAAATGTCAAAAACCCTCCAAAAATAAACTGGCAAAAAGTTACCGAAAGTTGAAGTTTCAAAATGAAAAAATGTCTGTGATTTTGGAAAATCCTTTGTAACTTTTTTAATTTTGGTCCTAGAAAAATGCGTCTAAAGAAGAAGTTGCATGGTTTTGTTCCAGTTAATAGGAAAAATGTCAAAAACCCTCCAAAAATAAACTGGCAAAAAGTTACCAAAAATTGAAGTTTCAAAATGAAAAAATGTCTGTGATTTTGGAAAATCCTTTGTAACTTTTTTAATTTTGGTCCTAGAAAAATGCGTCTAAAGAAGAAGTTGCATGGTTTTGTTCCAGTTAATAGGAAAAATGTCAAAAACCCTCCAAAAATAAACTGGCAAAAAGTTACCAAAAATTGAAGTTTCAAAATGAAAAAATGTCTGTGATTTTGGAAAATCCTTTGTAACTTTTTTAATTTTGGTCCTAGAAAAATGCGTCTAAAGAAGAAGTTGCATGGTTTTGTTCCAGTTAATAGGAAAAATGTCAAAAACCCTCCAAAAATAAACTGGCAAAAAGTTACCAAAAGTTGAAGTTTCAAAATGAAAAAATGTCTGTGATTTTGGAAAATCCTTTGTAACTTTTTTAATTTTGGTCCTAGAAAAATGCGTCTAAAGAAGAAGTTGCATGGTTTTGTTCCAGTTAATAGGAAAAATGTCAAAAACCCTCCAAAAATAAACTGGCAAAAAGTTACCAAAAATTAAAGTATCAAAATGAAAAAATGTCTGTGATTTTGGAAAATCCTTTGTAACTTTTTTAATTTTGGTCCTAGAAAAATGCGTCTAAAGAAGAAGTTGCATGGTTTTGTTCCAGTTAATAGGAAAAATGTCAAAAACCCTCCAAAAATAAACTGGCAAAAAGTTACCAAAAATTGAAGTTTCAAAATGAAAAAATGTCTGTGATTTTGGAAAATCCTTTGTAACTTTTTTAATTTTGGTCCTAGAAAAATGCGTCTAAAGAAGAAGTTGCATGGTTTTGTTCCAGTTAATAGGAAAAATGTCAAAAACCCTCCAAAAATAAACTGGCAAAAAGTTACCAAAAATTAAAGTTTCAAAATGAAAAAATGTCTGTGATTTTGGAAAATCCTTTGTAACTTTTTTAATTTTGGTCCTAGAAAAATGCGTCTAAAGAAGAAGTTGCATGGTTTTGTTCCAGTTAATAGGAAAAATGTCAAAAACCCTCCAAAAATAAACTGGCAAAAAGTTACCAAAAATTGAAGTTTCAAAATGAAAAAATGTCTGTGATTTTGGAAAATCCTTTGTAACTTTTTTAATTTTGGTCCTAGAAAAATGCGTCTAAAGAAGAAGTTGCATGGTTTTGTTCCAGTTAATAGGAAAAATGTCAAAAACCCTCCAAAAATAAACTGGCAAAAAGTTACCAAAAATTAAAGTATCAAAATGAAAAAATGTCTGTGATTTTGGAAAATCCTTTGTAACTTTTTTAATTTTGGTCCTAGAAAAATGCGTCTAAAGAAGAAGTTGCATGGTTTTGTTCCAGTTAATAGGAAAAATGTCAAAAACCCTCCAAAAATAAACTGGCAAAAAGTTACCAAAAATTGAAGTTTCAAAATGAAAAAATGTCTGTGATTTTGGAAAATCCTTTGTAACTTTTTTAATTTTGGTCCTAGAAAAATGCGTCTAAAGAAGAAGTTGCATGGTTTTGTTCCAGTTAATAGGAAAAATGTCAAAAACCCTCCAAAAATAAACTGGCAAAAAGTTACCAAAAATTGAAGTTTCAAAATGAAAAAATGTCTGTGATTTTGGAAAATCCTTTGTAACTTTTTTAATTTTGGTCCTAGAAAAATGCGTCTAAAGAAGAAGTTGCATGGTTTTGTTCCAGTTAATAGGAAAAATGTCAAAAACCCTCCAAAAATAAACTGGCAAAAAGTTACCAAAAATTAAAGTATCAAAATGAAAAAATGTCTGTGATTTTGGAAAATCCTTTGTAACTTTTTTAATTTTGGTCCTAGAAAAATGCGTCTAAAGAAGAAGTTGCATGGTTTTGTTCCAGTTAATAGGAAAAATGTCAAAAACCCTCCAAAAATAAACTGGCAAAAAGTTACCGAAAGTTGAAGTTTCAAAATGAAAAAATGTCTGTGATTTTGGAAAATCCTTTGTAACTTTTTTAATTTTGGTCCTAGAAAAATGCGTCTAAAGAAGAAGTTGCATGGTTTTGTTCCAGTTAATAGGAAAAATGTCAAAAACCCTCCAAAAATAAACTGGCAAAAAGTTACCAAAAATTGAAGTTTCAAAATGAAAAAATGTCTGTGATTTTGGAAAATCCTTTGTAACTTTTTTAATTTTGGTCCTAGAAAAATGCGTCTAAAGAAGAAGTTGCATGGTTTTGTTCCAGTTAATAGGAAAAATGTCAAAAACCCTCCAAAAATAAACTGGCAAAAAGTTACCAAAAATTAAAGTTTCAAAATGAAAAAATGTCTGTGATTTTGGAAAATCCTTTGTAACTTTTTTAATTTTGGTCCTAGAAAAATGCGTCTAAAGAAGAAGTTGCATGGTTTTGTTCCAGTTAATAGGAAAAATGTCAAAAACCCTCCAAAAATAAACTGGCAAAAAGTTACCAAAAATTGAAGTTTCAAAATGAAAAAATGTCTGTGATTTTGGAAAATCCTTTGTAACTTTTTTAATTTTGGTCCTAGAAAAATGCGTCTAAAGAAGAAGTTGCATGGTTTTGTTCCAGTTAATAGGAAAAATGTCAAAAACCCTCCAAAAATAAACTGGCAAAAAGTTACCGAAAGTTGAAGTTTCAAAATGAAAAAATGTCTGTGATTTTGGAAAATCCTTTGTAACTTTTTTAATTTTGGTCCTAGAAAAATGCGTCTAAAGAAGAAGTTGCATGGTTTTGTTCCAGTTAATAGGAAAAATGTCAAAAACCCTCCAAAAATAAACTGGCAAAAAGTTACCAAAAATTAAAGTATCAAAATGAAAAAATGTCTGTGATTTTGGAAAATCCTTTGTAACTTTTTTAATTTTGGTCCTAGAAAAATGCGTCTAAAGAAGAAGTTGCATGGTTTTGTTCCAGTTAATAGGAAAAATGTCAAAAACCCTCCAAAAATAAACTGGCAAAAAGTTACCAAAAATTAAAGTATCAAAATGAAAAAATGTCTGTGATTTTGGAAAATCCTTTGTAACTTTTTTAATTTTGGTCCTAGAAAAATGCGTCTAAAGAAGAAGTTGCATGGTTTTGTTCCAGTTAATAGGAAAAATGTCAAAAACCCTCCAAAAATAAACTGGCAAAAAGTTACCGAAAGTTGAAGTTTCAAAATGAAAAAATGTCTGTGATTTTGGAAAATCCTTTGTAACTTTTTTAATTTTGGTCCTAGAAAAATGCGTCTAAAGAAGAAGTTGCATGGTTTTGTTCCAGTTAATAGGAAAAATGTCAAAAACCCTCCAAAAATAAACTGGCAAAAAGTTACCAAAAATTAAAGTATCAAAATGAAAAAATGTCTGTGATTTTGGAAAATCCTTTGTAACTTTTTTAATTTTGGTCCTAGAAAAATGCGTCTAAAGAAGAAGTTGCATGGTTTTGTTCCAGTTAATAGGAAAAATGTCAAAAACCCTCCAAAAATAAACTGGCAAAAAGTTACCAAAAATTAAAGTTTCAAAATGAAAAAATGTCTGTGATTTTGGAAAATCCTTTGTAACTTTTTTAATTTTGGTCCTAGAAAAATGCGTCTAAAGAAGAAGTTGCATGGTTTTGTTCCAGTTAATAGAAAAAATGTCAAAAACCCTCCAAAAATAAACTGGCAAAAAGTTACCGAAAGTTGAAGTTTCAAAATGAAAAAATGTCTGTGATTTTGGAAAATCCTTTGTAACTTTTTTAATTTTGGTCCTAGAAAAATGCGTCTAAAGAAGAAGTTGCATGGTTTTGTTCCAGTTAATAGGAAAAATGTCAAAAACCCTCCAAAAATAAACTGGCAAAAAGTTACCGAAAGTTGAAGTTTCAAAATGAAAAAATGTCTGTGATTTTGGAAAATCCTTTGTAACTTTTTTAATTTTGGTCCTAGAAAAATGCGTCTAAAGAAGAAGTTGCATGGTTTTGTTCCAGTTAATAGGAAAAATGTCAAAAACCCTCCAAAAATAAACTGGCAAAAAGTTACCAAAAATTAAAGTTTCAAAATGAAAAAATGTCTGTGATTTTGGAAAATCCTTTGTAACTTTTTTAATTTTGGTCCTAGAAAAATGCGTCTAAAGAAGAAGTTGCATGGTTTTGTTCCAGTTAATAGGAAAAATGTCAAAAACCCTCCAAAAATAAACTGGCAAAAAGTTACCAAAAATTGAATTTTCAAAATGAAAAAATGTCTGTGATTTTGGAAAATCCTTTGTAACTTTTTTAATTTTGGTCCTAGAAAAATGCGTCTAAAGAAGAAGTTGCATGGTTTTGTTCCAGTTAATAGGAAAAATGTCAAAAACCCTCCAAAAATAAACTGGCAAAAAGTTACCGAAAGTTGAAGTTTCAAAATGAAAAAATGTCTGTGATTTTGGAAAATCCTTTGTAACTTTTTTAATTTTGGTCCTAGAAAAATGCGTCTAAAGAAGAAGTTGCATGGTTTTGTTCCAGTTAATAGGAAAAATGTCAAAAACCCTCCAAAAATAAACTGGCAAAAAGTTACCAAAAATTGAAGTTTCAAAATGAAAAAATGTCTGTGATTTTGGAAAATCCTTTGTAACTTTTTTAATTTTGGTCCTAGAAAAATGCGTCTAAAGAAGAAGTTGCATGGTTTTGTTCCAGTTAATAGGAAAAATGTCAAAAACCCTCCAAAAATAAACTGGCAAAAAGTTACCAAAAATTAAAGTTTCAAAATGAAAAAATGTCTGTGATTTTGGAAAATCCTTTGTAACTTTTTTAATTTTGGTCCTAGAAAAATGCGTCTAAAGAAGAAGTTGCATGGTTTTGTTCCAGTTAATAGGAAAAATGTCAAAAACCCTCCAAAAATAAACTGGCAAAAAGTTACCAAAAATTAAAGTATCAAAATGAAAAAATGTCTGTGATTTTGGAAAATCCTTTGTAACTTTTTTAATTTTGGTCCTAGAAAAATGCGTCTAAAGAAGAAGTTGCATGGTTTTGTTCCAGTTAATAGGAAAAATGTCAAAAACCCTCCAAAAATAAACTGGCAAAAAGTTACCGAAAGTTGAAGTTTCAAAATGAAAAAATGTCTGTGATTTTGGAAAATCCTTTGTAACTTTTTTAATTTTGGTCCTAGAAAAATGCGTCTAAAGAAGAAGTTGCATGGTTTTGTTCCAGTTAATAGGAAAAATGTCAAAAACCCTCCAAAAATAAACTGGCAAAAAGTTACCAAAAACTGAAGTTTCAAAATGAAAAAATGTCTGTGATTTTGGAAAATCCTTTGTAACTTTTTTAATTTTGGTCCTAGAAAAATGCGTCTAAAGAAGAAGTTGCATGGTTTTGTTCCAGTTAATAGGAAAAATGTCAAAAACCCTCCAAAAATAAACTGGCAAAAAGTTACCAAAAGTTGAAGTTTCAAAATGAAAAAATGTCTGTGATTTTGGAAAATCCTTTGTAACTTTTTTAATTTTGGTCCTAGAAAAATGCGTCTAAAGAAGAAGTTGCATGGTTTTGTTCCAGTTAATAGGAAAAATGTCAAAAACCCTCCAAAAATAAACTGGCAAAAAGTTACCGAAAGTTGAAGTTTCAAAATGAAAAAATGTCTGTGATTTTGGAAAATCCTTTGTAACTTTTTTAATTTTGGTCCTAGAAAAATGCGTCTAAAGAAGAAGTTGCATGGTTTTGTTCCAGTTAATAGGAAAAATGTCAAAAACCCTCCAAAAATAAACTGGCAAAAAGTTACCAAAAATTAAAGTATCAAAATGAAAAAATGTCTGTGATTTTGGAAAATCCTTTGTAACTTTTTTAATTTTGGTCCTAGAAAAATGCGTCTAAAGAAGAAGTTGCATGGTTTTGTTCCAGTTAATAGGAAAAATGTCAAAAACCCTCCAAAAATAAACTGGCAAAAAGTTACCAAAAATTAAAGTTTCAAAATGAAAAAATGTCTGTGATTTTGGAAAATCCTTTGTAACTTTTTTAATTTTGGTCCTAGAAAAATGCGTCTAAAGAAGAAGTTGCATGGTTTTGTTCCAGTTAATAGGAAAAATGTCAAAAACCCTCCAAAAATAAACTGGCAAAAAGTTACCGAAAGTTGAAGTTTCAAAATGAAAAAATGTCTGTGATTTTGGAAAATCCTTTGTAACTTTTTTAATTTTGGTCCTAGAAAAATGCGTCTAAAGAAGAAGTTGCATGGTTTTGTTCCAGTTAATAGGAAAAATGTCAAAAACCCTCCAAAAATAAACTGGCAAAAAGTTACCAAAAGTTGAAGTTTCAAAATGAAAAAATGTCTGTGATTTTGGAAAATCCTTTGTAACTTTTTTAATTTTGGTCCTAGAAAAATGCGTCTAAAGAAGAAGTTGCATGGTTTTGTTCCAGTTAATAGGAAAAATGTCAAAAACCCTTCAAAAATAAACTGGCAAAAAGTTACCGAAAATTGAAGTTTCAAAATGAAAAAATGTCTGTGATTTTGGAAAATCCTTTGTAACTTTTTTAATTTTGGTCCTAGAAAAATGCGTCTAAAGAAGAAGTTGCATGGTTTTGTTCCAGTTAATAAGAAAAAATGTCAAAAACCCTCCAAAAATAAACTGGCAAAAAGTTACCAAAAGTTGAAGTTTCAAAATGAAAAAATGTCTGTGATTTTGGAAAATCCTTTGTAACTTTTTTAATTTTGGTCCTAGAAAAATGCGTCTAAAGAAGAAGTTGCATGGTTTTGTTCCAGTTAATAGGAAAAATGTCAAAAACCCTCCAAAAATAAACTGGCAAAAAGTTACCAAAAATTAAAGTATCAAAATGAAAAAATGTCTGTGATTTTGGAAAATCCTTTGTAACTTTTTTAATTTTGGTCCTAGAAAAATGCGTCTAAAGAAGAAGTTGCATGGTTTTGTTCCAGTTAATAGGAAAAATGTCAAAAACCCTCCAAAAATAAACTGGCAAAAAGTTACCGAAAGTTGAAGTTTCAAAATGAAAAAATGTCTGTGATTTTGGAAAATCCTTTGTAACTTTTTTAATTTTGGTCCTAGAAAAATGCGTCTAAAGAAGAAGTTGCATGGTTTTGTTCCAGTTAATAGGAAAAATGTCAAAAACCCTCCAAAAATAAACTGGCAAAAAGTTACCAAAAATTAAAGTATCAAAATGAAAAAATGTCTGTGATTTTGGAAAATCCTTTGTAACTTTTTTAATTTTGGTCCTAGAAAAATGCGTCTAAAGAAGAAGTTGCATGGTTTTGTTCCAGTTAATAGGAAAAATGTCAAAAACCCTCCAAAAATAAACTGGCAAAAAGTTACCAAAAATTGAAGTTTCAAAATGAAAAAATGTCTGTGATTTTGGAAAATCCTTTGTAACTTTTTTAATTTTGGTCCTAGAAAAATGCGTCTAAAGAAGAAGTTGCATGGTTTTGTTCCAGTTAATAGGAAAAATGTCAAAAACCCTCCAAAAATAAACTGGCAAAAAGTTACCGAAAGTTGAAGTTTCAAAATGAAAAAATGTCTGTGATTTTGGAAAATCCTTTGTAACTTTTTTAATTTTGGTCCTAGAAAAATGCGTCTAAAGAAGAAGTTGCATGGTTTTGTTCCAGTTAATAGGAAAAATGTCAAAAACCCTCCAAAAATAAACTGGCAAAAAGTTACCAAAAATTAAAGTATCAAAATGAAAAAATGTCTGTGATTTTGGAAAATCCTTTGTAACTTTTTTAATTTTGGTCCTAGAAAAATGCGTCTAAAGAAGAAGTTGCATGGTTTTGTTCCAGTTAATAGGAAAAATGTCAAAAACCCTCCAAAAATAAACTGGCAAAAAGTTACCAAAAGTTGAAGTTTCAAAATGAAAAAATGTCTGTGATTTTGGAAAATCCTTTGTAACTTTTTTAATTTTGGTCCTAGAAAAATGCGTCTAAAGAAGAAGTTGCATGGTTTTGTTCCAGTTAATAGGAAAAATGTCAAAAACCCTCCAAAAATAAACTGGCAAAAAGTTACCAAAAATTAAAGTTTCAAAATGAAAAAATGTCTGTGATTTTGGAAAATCCTTTGTAACTTTTTTAATTTTGGTCCTAGAAAAATGCGTCTAAAGAAGAAGTTGCATGGTTTTGTTCCAGTTAATAGGAAAAATGTCAAAAACCCTCCAAAAATAAACTGGCAAAAAGTTACCAAAAGTTGAAGTTTCAAAATGAAAAAATGTCTGTGATTTTGGAAAATCCTTTGTAACTTTTTTAATTTTGGTCCTAGAAAAATGCGTCTAAAGAAGAAGTTGCATGGTTTTGTTCCAGTTAATAGGAAAAATGTCAAAAACCCTCCAAAAATAAACTGGCAAAAAGTTACCAAAAATTGAATTTTCAAAATGAAAAAATGTCTGTGATTTTGGAAAATCCTTTGTAACTTTTTTAATTTTGGTCCTAGAAAAATGCGTCTAAAGAAGAAGTTGCATGGTTTTGTTCCAGTTAATAGGAAAAATGTCAAAAACCCTCCAAAAATAAACTGGCAAAAAGTTACCAAAAATTAAAGTATCAAAATGAAAAAAATGTCTGTGATTTTGGAAAATCCTTTGTAACTTTTTTAATTTTGGTCCTAGAAAAATGCGTCTAAAGAAGAAGTTGCATGGTTTTGTTCCAGTTAATAGGAAAAATGTCAAAAACCCTCCAAAAATAAACTGGCAAAAAGTTACCGAAAGTTGAAGTTTCAAAATGAAAAAATGTCTGTGATTTTGGAAAATCCTTTGTAACTTTTTTAATTTTGGTCCTAGAAAAATGCGTCTAAAGAAGAAGTTGCATGGTTTTGTTCCAGTTAATAGGAAAAATGTCAAAAACCCTCCAAAAATAAACTGGCAAAAAGTTACCAAAAATTGAAGTTTCAAAATGAAAAAATGTCTGTGATTTTGGAAAATCCTTTGTAACTTTTTTAATTTTGGTCCTAGAAAAATGCGTCTAAAGAAGAAGTTGCATGGTTTTGTTCCAGTTAATAGGAAAAATGTCAAAAACCCTCCAAAAATAAACTGGCAAAAAGTTACCAAAAATTGAAGTTTCAAAATGAAAAAATGTCTGTGATTTTGGAAAATCCTTTGTAACTTTTTTAATTTTGGTCCTAGAAAAATGCGTCTAAAGAAGAAGTTGCATGGTTTTGTTCCAGTTAATAGGAAAAATGTCAAAAACCCTCCAAAAATAAACTGGCAAAAAGTTACCAAAAATTAAAGTTTCAAAATGAAAAAATGTCTGTGATTTTGGAAAATCCTTTGTAACTTTTTTAATTTTGGTCCTAGAAAAATGCGTCTAAAGAAGAAGTTGCATGGTTTTGTTCCAGTTAATAGGAAAAAATGTCAAAAACCCTCCAAAAATAAACTGGCAAAAAGTTACCAAAAATTAAAGTTTCAAAATGAAAAAATGTCTGTGATTTTGGAAAATCCTTTGTAACTTTTTTAATTTTGGTCCTAGAAAAATGCGTCTAAAGAAGAAGTTGCATGGTTTTGTTCCAGTTAATAGGAAAAATGTCAAAAACCCTCCAAAAATAAACTGGCAAAAAGTTACCAAAAATAAAAGTATCAAAATGAAAAAATGTCTGTGATTTTGGAAAATCCTTTGTAACTTTTTTAATTTTGGTCCTAGAAAAATGCGTCTAAAGAAGAAGTTGCATGGTTTTGTTCCAGTTAATAGGAAAAATGTCAAAAACCCTCCAAAAATAAACTGGCAAAAAGTTACCGAAAGTTAAAGTTTCAAAATGAAAAAATGTCTGTGATTTTGGAAAATCCTTTGTAACTTTTTTAATTTTGGTCCTAGAAAAATGCGTCTAAAGAAGAAGTTGCATGGTTTTGTTCCAGTTAATAGGAAAAATGTCAAAAACCCTCCAAAAATAAACTGGCAAAAAGTTACCAAAAATTAAAGTTTCAAAATGAAAAAATGTCTGTGATTTTGGAAAATCCTTTGTAACTTTTTTAATTTTGGTCCTAGAAAAATGCGTCTAAAGAAGAAGTTGCATGGTTTTGTTCCAGTTAATAGGAAAAATGTCAAAAACCCTCCAAAAATAAACTGGCAAAAAGTTACCAAAAATTGAAGTTTCAAAATGAAAAAATGTCTGTGATTTTGGAAAATCCTTTGTAACTTTTTTAATTTTGGTCCTAGAAAAATGCGTCTAAAGAAGAAGTTGCATGGTTTTGTTCCAGTTAATAGGAAAAATGTCAAAAACCCTCCAAAAATAAACTGGCAAAAAGTTACCAAAAATTGAAGTTTCAAAATGAAAAAATGTCTGTGATTTTGGAAAATCCTTTGTAACTTTTTTAATTTTGGTCCTAGAAAAATGCGTCTAAAGAAGAAGTTGCATGGTTTTGTTCCAGTTAATAGGAAAAATGTCAAAAACCCTCCAAAAATAAACTGGCAAAAAGTTACCAAAAATTGAAGTTTCAAAATGAAAAAATGTCTGTGATTTTGGAAAATCCTTTGTAACTTTTTTAATTTTGGTCCTAGAAAAATGCGTCTAAAGAAGAAGTTGCATGGTTTTGTTCCAGTTAATAGGAAAAATGTCAAAAAACCCTCCAAAAATAAACTGGCAAAAAGTTACCAAAAATTGAAGTTTCAAAATGAAAAAATGTCTGTGATTTTGGAAAATCCTTTGTAACTTTTTTAATTTTGGTCCTAGAAAAATGCGTCTAAAGAAGAAGTTGCATGGTTTTGTTCCAGTTAATAGGAAAAATGTCAAAAACCCTCCAAAAATAAACTGGCAAAAAGTTACCAAAAATTGAAGTTTCAAAATGAAAAAATGTCTGTGATTTTGGAAAATCCTTTGTAACTTTTTTAATTTTGGTCCTAGAAAAATGCGTCTAAAGAAGAAGTTGCATGGTTTTGTTCCAGTTAATAGGAAAAATGTCAAAAACCCTCCAAAAATAAACTGGCAAAAAGTTACCAAAAATTAAAGTATCAAAATGAAAAAATGTCTGTGATTTTGGAAAATCCTTTGTAACTTTTTTAATTTTGGTCCTAGAAAAATGCGTCTAAAGAAGAAGTTGCATGGTTTTGTTCCAGTTAATAGGAAAAATGTCAAAAACCCTCCAAAAATAAACTGGCAAAAAGTTACCAAAAATTAAAGTTTCAAAATGAAAAAATGTCTGTGATTTTGGAAAATCCTTTGTAACTTTTTTAATTTTGGTCCTAGAAAAATGCGTCTAAAGAAGAAGTTGCATGGTTTTGTTCCAGTTAATAGGAAAAATGTCAAAAACCCTCCAAAAATAAACTGGCAAAAAGTTACCAAAAATTGAAGTTTCAAAATGAAAAAATGTCTGTGATTTTGGAAAATCCTTTGTAACTTTTTTAATTTTGGTCCTAGAAAAATGCGTCTAAAGAAGAAGTTGCATGGTTTTGTTCCAGTTAATAGGAAAAATGTCAAAAACCCTCCAAAAATAAACTGGCAAAAAGTTACCAAAAATTGAAGTTTCAAAATGAAAAAATGTCTGTGATTTTGGAAAATCCTTTGTAACTTTTTTAATTTTGGTCCTAGAAAAATGCGTCTAAAGAAGAAGTTGCATGGTTTTGTTCCAGTTAATAGGAAAAATGTCAAAAACCCTCCAAAAATAAACTGGCAAAAAGTTACCAAAAATTGAAGTTTCAAAATGAAAAAATGTCTGTGATTTTGGAAAATCCTTTGTAACTTTTTTAATTTTGGTCCTAGAAAAATGCGTCTAAAGAAGAAGTTGCATGGTTTTGTTCCAGTTAATAGGAAAAATGTCAAAAACCCTCCAAAAATAAACTGGCAAAAAGTTACCGAAAGTTGAAGTTTCAAAATGAAAAAATGTCTGTGATTTTGGAAAATCCTTTGTAACTTTTTTAATTTTGGTCCTAGAAAAATGCGTCTAAAGAAGAAGTTGCATGGTTTTGTTCCAGTTAATAGGAAAAATGTCAAAAACCCTCCAAAAATAAACTGGCAAAAAGTTACCAAAAATTAAAGTTTCAAAATGAAAAAATGTCTGTGATTTTGGAAAATCCTTTGTAACTTTTTTAATTTTGGTCCTAGAAAAAATGAGTCTAAAGAAGAAGTTGCATGGTTTTGTTCCAGTTAATAGGAAAAATGTTAAAAACCCTCCAAAAATAAACTGGCAAAAAGTTACCAAAAATTGAAGTTTCAAAATGAAAAAATGTCTGTGATTTTGGAAAATCCTTTGTAACTTTTTTAATTTTGGTCCTAGAAAAATGCGTCTAAAGAAGAAGTTGCATGGTTTTGTTCCAGTTAATAGGAAAAATGTCAAAAACCCTCCAAAAATAAACTGGCAAAAAGTTACCAAAAGTTAAAGTTTCAAAATGAAAAAATGTCTGTGATTTTGGAAAATCCTTTGTAACTTTTTTAATTTTGGTCCTAGAAAAATGCGTCTAAAGAAGAAGTTGCATGGTTTTTGTTCCAGTTAATAGGAAAAATGTCAAAAACCCTCCAAAAATAAACTGGCAAAAAGTTACAAAAAATTGAAGTTTCAAAATGAAAAAATGTCTGTGATTTTGGAAAATCCTTTGTAACTTTTTTAATTTTGGTCCTAGAAAAATGCGTCTAAAGAAGAAGTTGCATGGTTTTGTTCCAGTTAATAGGAAAAATGTCAAAAACCCTCCAAAAATAAACTGGCAAAAAGTTACCAAAAGTTGAAGTTTCAAAATGAAAAAATGTCTGTGATTTTGGAAAATCCTTTGTAACTTTTTTAATTTTGGTCCTAGAAAAATGCGTCTAAAGAAGAAGTTGCATGGTTTTGTTCCAGTTAATAGGAAAAATGTCAAAAACCCTCCAAAAATAAACTGGCAAAAAGTTACCAAAAATTGAAGTTTCAAAATGAAAAAATGTCTGTGATTTTGGAAAATCCTTTGTAACTTTTTTAATTTTGGTCCTAGAAAAATGCGTCTAAAGAAGAAGTTGCATGGTTTTGTTCCAGTTAATAGGAAAAATGTCAAAAACCCTCCAAAAATAAACTGGCAAAAAGTTACCAAAAATTGAAGTTTCAAAATGAAAAAATGTCTGTGATTTTGGAAAATCCTTTGTAACTTTTTTAATTTTGGTCCTAGAAAAATGCGTCTAAAGAAGAAGTTGCATGGTTTTGTTCCAGTTAATAGGAAAAATGTTAAAAACCCTCCAAAAATAAACTGGCAAAAAGTTACCAAAAATTGAATTTTCAAAATGAAAAAATGTCTGTGATTTTGGAAAATCCTTTGTAACTTTTTTAATTTTGGTCCTAGAAAAATGCGTCTAAAGAAGAAGTTGCATGGTTTTGTTCCAGTTAATAGGAAAAAATGTTAAAAACCCTCCAAAAATAAACTGGCAAAAAGTTACCAAAAATTGAAGTTTCAAAATGAAAAAATGTCTGTGATTTTGGAAAATCCTTTGTAACTTTTTTAATTTTGGTCCTAGAAAAATGCGTCTAAAGAAGAAGTTGCATGGTTTTGTTCCAGTTAATAGGAAAAATGTCAAAAACCCTCCAAAAATAAACTGGCAAAAAGTTACCAAAAATTGAAGTTTCAAAATGAAAAAATGTCTGTGATTTTGGAAAATCCTTTGTAACTTTTTTAATTTTGGTCCTAGAAAAATGCGTCTAAAGAAGAAGTTGCATGGTTTTGTTCCAGTTAATAGGAAAAATGTCAAAAACCCTCCAAAAATAAACTGGCAAAAAGTTACCGAAAGTTGAAGTTTAAAAATGAAAAAATGTCTGTGATTTTGGAAAATCCTTTTTAACTTTTTTAATTTTGGTCCTAGAAAAATGCGTCTAAAGAAGAAGTTGCATGGTTTTGTTCCAGTTAATAGGAAAAATGTCAAAAACCCTCCAAAAATAAACTGGCAAAAAGTTACCATAAATGAAAGTTTCAAAATGAAAAAAAATGTCTGTGATTTTGGAAAATCCTTTGTAACTTTTTTAATTTTGGTCCTAGAAAAATGCGTCTAAAGAAGAAGTTGCATGGTTTTGTTTCTGTTAATAGGAAAAATGTCAAAAACCCTCCAAAAATAAACTGGCAAAAAGTTACCAAAAATTGAATTTTCAAAATGAAAAAATGTCTGTGATTTTGGAAAATCCTTTGTAACTTTTTTAATTTTGGTCCTAGAAAAATGCGTCTAAAGAAGAAGTTGCATGGTTTTGTTCCAGTTAATAGGAAAAATGTCAAAAACCCTCCAAAAATAAACTGGCAAAAATTTACCAAAAATTAAAGTTTCAAAATGAAAAAATGTCTGTGATTTTGGAAAATCCTTTGTAACTTTTTTAATTTTGGTCCTAGAAAAATGCGTCTAAAGAAGAAGTTGCATGGTTTTGTTCCAGTTAATAG
>JAVJHS010000054.1:0-98000 GCA_032873175.1 Leptopilina drosophilae | reverse complement strand
GCGAAATGCCGCGTCACAATATATATATAAATTCGAATGTCTGAACCCGTTTAAATACTCAGAAAACATCAAAAAACTTTTTGAACTAAACATATATTTTTAAATTAATCATATTTTATTATTGAATTAATCTTATGAAATATGAAGATTTCGACTATATCAGCAGATAGTGACATCTATTAGATGAAAATTGAACTCTTTGGTTTAGAGTTAGGTGTTACATATGATAATTACTTCGATATAAATGTCGATAAGTAATTAATTTTTAAATTAATTTTGATCTGAAAAAATAAGCTGCGTGAACGAATGCACTGTGCATCTGTGAGGACTCGAATCCCAGTTCACAGCTGCCTGTCGCTGGACCTACGCCTATCAATGCACCTTGCCAACAGAGCCTGGACGATCACGCTTCTTATATTCTCAGAACAAGCCCATCACTAGTCAGAGCTATACAGGGTGATCTGTAGATCGACTACAATATTTTGTCCCAAGATTAAAAATTGTGTGTAGAAGCGGACTATTTTTTTGTTTTGTAAAATTTAAAGAAATTTTTTATTTAATTGAAATTTAAAATTGCGATAACTGACAATGGGTGATAATTGTTGGGTCTCCATTTTAGTTGTGCGACAAACTTCTCTGATTGTAAAAAAGTAGAGTAGAAAAAACAAAAGCCTATATTCAAACTGCATTGTGCTATTAGTTGATTCCAACGGAAAGTAATGTCAAAAAAGTTTGTTTACAAAAATTTGAATTTTAAAAATATTAATTGTGGTGTGAAAAATAAAGTGAGTGTAATTTAACGAAGAGTTGAGAAAGTGTTGCAAAATTATTTAAAAGGTAAGTGCAAAAGATTAAAAAAAAAGTATCATCATTTAATGGTTAATTTAATTTTGAATTTTATTAAATTAAATTAATTAATAATTAATTAATTAAATTATTGTTAATTTAATTTTTATTAATAATTAATTAATTAACTAATTATTAATTTAATTTTTCTTTATTTTTTTAATTTTTATATAAAAAAATGTTTATGAAATTTAATTAAAAATTAAGTGAAATTGATAATTTTTAATATTTTGTTAATTTTATTTCTAATGGTCTGTCAGCAGGGTTCTGTTTATCATTAGAATTTGTTTTTCTCTTTAAAAACATTTTTTAGTGTTTAAAATCATTCAACGAAGAAAAATATTGATTTTTAAAATTAATTTAATTTCAGTCTTCTAATAGATGAAAAAAATTGATCCTGAAATCAATTAGAGGATTGATTTCAGGATCAATTTTTTTTAGTCTGTGAAAACAAATTCCGCTTAAATAATAAATAACTGAATTAACCAACATCTCGTCAGACAGTTCAGTGGTAATCATGTCCGGCTTGTAATTTAAAAAACTGCATTCAATTATGGATCGGATAAAAATTTTTTTCTTTAATATTCTTTTAGAAAATACTTTATTTAATTAGTAGGTAATTAAAATAATTTAATTAATTAATTGTATTATTATTAATAAATTTTTCATTATTCCTTAGTCGAAGGAACGTTATTCCCTTTTCGATTTCGCAGCAGAAAGTCAAAAATTTGTTCTTTGGTTGTTCAACAAATAATATTTGTGTGAATTATTATTCAATTTTTTTAATATTGTTTTTAGAAATTCGCTAGTAATTTTTACGAATTTTTTATTGCTAATAGCTTTTATTATATAAAAACAAGACTGTAATTTATCAATTTACAAAAATTTTTCAAAAAATTATCTTGGCAGCTGCTGCCCGCTCGCAGTTTATTTGTTTACTTTTATTTTTCCGTATTTTTAATGCATTTTTTAAGTATTAAAAAAATATTATTCAATTTCTTAAGTAAAATAATATTCATATTTTATTTTAATTAAAAAAAGCAATAACTATTTAGCAATAATTAATTTTGTTATTGTAATTTATTAGAAATGTTATTTACTAAAAATTTTTCTTCAAATTTAGGTTTTTAAAATTCTGGTTTAATTTTGTGTATAAATTCCAGAAGATTTTGTAAAATAAATTATGTCCGTAATTTTTGTTGTACTTTTCTTTTTAATTTTACCATCATTTTGTAAAATATTCGTGTGTATTATTAATACATTTTTTTTATTAATTAACATGAAAATATTGTATTACTATTTTTAGAAATTCCTTAGTTATTTTTACAAATTTTTTATTGCTCTCAGCAATTATTAATTAAATATTAATAACTAAATAGCTAATATTAATTAGTTACAAAAAATTAAAATGTATAATAAGAAAATTTTTTTCTATCCATAACCTAATTTAAAAATAATAAAATAAAGAGGTTAAAATATTATTATTTTATATTATTAAAAATGTAATAATTTATTTTGTTACTTAGAATCAATTAATTTAAATGTAAATTTTTTTTACTTAATTTATAATCACAATTTTTTTAAAATATTGGTAATTTATTAATAAAAAAATTTTATTTGCAAATTCAATAATTTTATGAATTTACTGTAAATAAAAATTTAATATTAAATAAAATGAGTTATTTTTATTTTCTTTATTGAGAAATAAATTCAATACGCCTTATTTAGTTTAAACATTTTTTTAATGGTCCGTCAGCAGTTGCCATCTTGTGGCGGTTTTAATCATTATAAATTTATATTTTCTTCTGTCTTCAATTAATATCAATATAATTATTAAATTAATTAATTACAAAATTAATACATTTAACAATAAAATTTAATAATTATTATAAATTATTTAATTATTTATTTATTCTTAAAATTATCCAAGCAGATTTTTCTACTCAAAATAATTTACTATTATTCCAAACATAAAATATGTGAAATTTTATTTTTTTAATTTGACTTTTCATGACAAAAAGAAAATTAATTATTAAAACAATCCGTTTATCTGAAACTTTAATAGCCTACATACTTTTCCAATAAAATTTTTCAACTAATAATAATATTTCACGACCAATTCGAGTAAAAAATACGAAAATCTAAGTTTTTTCAAGTCGTCTTTTCTGGGAAAAAAAATTATTTTTTTAAACAATTCTTTGTTTAACTATTTTGGAATTTATTACATTTTAAAGGATAAGTATTTTTCCAAAAAGATTTTTATACTATAAAATTTTTTTCAATTTTTATTTTACAACATTTTGGAGTCAAAAATACGGAAAATTCTGTTTTTTTAAGTTGACTTTTCATAGAAAAATAAGATTATTTATTAAAACAATTCGTTAATTGCCTATTTTGTAAATAATTAAATTTTTATCGGCTAAGTACTTTTTCATGCAAATTTTTCTACTGAAAATATTTCACAACATTTTTCACCACAAAAAATGGAAATTCCTATTTTTAAGTTGATTTTTCTTAGAAAAAAGAAAATTATTGATTCAAACAATTCGCTGATCTGCTTTTTTTATATTTATAAGATTTTTAAAGTTTTAGTCTTTATCCAAAAAGATTTTTCCGCTGTAAATATTTTACGACTGTTCCGAGCAGAAAAAGAAAAGTTTCCTTGTTGTTTAAGTTGACATTTCTTTTAAAAAATAAAATCAATTAAAAAACAATTTTTTGCAACGCAATTTCACAATTTTATAGAATTTTAAAGGTCAAGAACTTTTACAAAAACATTTTTTTACTAAAAATACTTTACGGCTATTGCGAACAGAAAATGCAGAGTTTCCTTGTTGTTCAAGGTGACTTTTCTCTTAGAAAAATAAAATTAATTAAGAAAACAATTCCTTAGAAAAAGAATTTTAAATTTTATAAAATTTTAAAGGTTAAAAACTTTTTCAAGAAGATTTTTCTACTAAAAATACTTTATGGCTATTGCGAACAGAAAATGCAGAATTTCCGTGTTGTTCAAGTTGACTTTTCTATTAGAAAATAATATCAATAAGAAAAACAATTTTTTGCAAAGCAATTTTTTAATTTTATAGAATTTTAAAGGTTACGAACTTTTCCAAGAAAGTTTTTCTACTGAAAATACTTTACGGATATTATGAGCAGAAAATGCAGAATTTCCTTATTGTTCAAGTTGACTTTTCTTTTAAAAAAATAAAATCAATTAGAAAAAACAATTTTTGCAAAGAAATTTTATAATTTCATAGAAGTTTAAAGGTTAAGAACATTTCCAAGAAGATTTTTCCACTGATAATAATTTACGACTATTCCGAGCATAAAAAGGAGACTTTCCTTGTTGTTCAAGTTGACTTTTCTATTAGAAAAATAATATCAATAAGAAAAAGAATTTTTTGCAAAGCAATTTTTTCATTTCATAGAATTTTAAAGGTTAAATACTTTTCCAAGAAGATATTTCTACTGAAAGTACTTTACGGCTATTCCGAGCAGAAAATGTAGAATTTCCGCGTTGTTAAAGTTGACTTTTCTATTAGAAATATAACATCAATTAGAAAACACATTTTTTTAAAAACCAATTTTTTATATGTCATAGAATTTAAAGGTTAAGAACTTTTCCAAGAAGGTTTTTCTACTGAAAATACTTTATCGTTATTCCGAACAGAAAATGCAGAATTTCCGTGTTGTTAAAGTTACTTTTCTCTTAGAAATATAAAATTCATTATGAAAATAAGTTTTTGATAAGCAAATTTTTAATTTTATAGAATTTTAAAGGTTAAGTACTTTTCCAAGAAGATTTTTCGACTGAAAATACTTTGCGGCTATTCCGAGCAGAAAATGCAGAATTTCCGTGTTGTTCAAGTTGACTTTTTTTTAGAAATATAAAATTAATTATGAAAATAAGTTTTTGCAAAGCAAATTTTTAATTTTATAGAATTTTAAAGGTTAAGTACTTTTCCAAGAAGGTTTTTCTACTGAAAATACTTTACGGCTATTCCGAGCAGAAAATGCAGAATTTCTGTGTTGTTCAAGTTGACTTTTCTCTTACTAATAAAAAATTAATTAGAAAAACAATTTTTTGCAAAGCAATCTTTTATATTTCATAGAATTTTAAAGGTTAAGTACTTTTCCAAGAAGATTTTTCTACTGAAAATACTTTACGGCTATTGCGAACAGAAAATGCAGAATTTCCGTGTTGTTCAAGTTGACTTTTCTCTTAGAAATTTAAAATTAATAAGAAAAACAATTTTTTGCAAAGCAATTTTTTATGTTTTATAGAACTTTGAAGTTTAACCCTCCTGCGCATACGTTTTCACCCACAAAGTCGCTTGCAAATGCACACATTTTTCAGAAGGTAGGATTTGCACGCCGATTGTTATCTAGGGGTTTTCGGGGTCGCTGATTACAAATCCGGGGTCAGAATTCCAAAATTCAAAATGGCGGACCAAATATGGCGGACAATTTTGACAATTGAAAAAAAAATTCTAATCGTTCCGTCTATCGCTATCTAGGGGTTTTCGGGGTCGCTGATTACGAATCCAGGGTCAGAATTTCAAAATTCAAAATGGCGGACCCAATATGGCGGACAATTTTTACAATTCAAAAAAAATTCTAATCGTTCCGTCTATCGCTATCTAGGGGTTTTTGAGGTCGCTGATTACGAATATAAAGTCCAAAATTTCAAAATGGCGGACTCAATATGGCGGAAAATGGAACAACAATAAGAAAAAACATTTTGTGAATTAAATTAAAGATAATAAAATTAATCAAAATATATCGTTGGCCATCTTTAGGTTAAAAAATTTTAAAATATAGTAAGTACACTACATTGAAAATAAATTATATCATTCAAATAACCGATTACTTATCTATTATCAAAAAAATATTTACTTGAGGCAAATTATTTTTAATTAATTTAATTAGGTTGTATTTGCTTTAATTACTGAAATTAAGAATTAAAATGCAACTTAATTGACTTAAATTAAAATTATTCCATTGAACTAAACATTTATTTAATAGTCAATAAATAGTTATTTTAAGCAAATAATTTTTTATAGATCTATAATAATAATAGAAATAATAATAATAATGGTAAAAATAATTATAATTAAAAATTAAAATCAATTTTTAAAGTTACAATTCATCGTGACTGTAATATGTTAAAAAATCAAACTTTTTATTCATATTAACAGATTTCAAAGACGCCGAAAGCACCAATATACCTATTTCTTGTGAAAATCGAAAAATTATATCAAAATTCATACAAAATTTTTAATTATTAATTTATTTTCTTAATAAAGACTACAATAGGAATAAATTATTCAATTAGAATATGTTATTAAAATTGTTTTTTGACATATAGGATTGGCCATTTAGAATTTTTTAATTTAGACCCATGTTTGTAATCAGCGACCCCGAAAACTCCTAGATAGCGATAGACGGGATGATTAGAAAACTTTTTCATAATTGTCAGCCGCCATATTGGGTTCGCCATTTTGAATTTTGTCATTTTGACTCCATGTTTGTAAGCAGCGACCTCTAAACCCTATGATAATAAGTTTTGGTAAAATTCTACAAAATTTTTTTAAAAGTCCGCTTTAAAAAAAATATAATTGTCCGCCATATTGGATTCGCCATTTTGAATTTTTGAATTTTGACGTTAAATTCGTAATCAGCGCACCCAGAAACCCTTTGATAGACAATTATTGGAAAATCCGGTAAACAAACATTAATTTATAAAAAAGAAATTTTTCACTTTATTTAAACATTTTATATGCAATGTTTATTGTTAAATAAATAATATATATTGTCCTAAATAATTCAATTAGCTTCGTTTGTTCATTGAAAGCAATTCGCAACTTGTCCGATGTCTTAATATTTATTTAAACAAAAGTTATTAACAAAAATGTTTGGACGAGTATACTCGTCCTCATGCATACGGTAACGGTTTAGTTTGGACGAGTATACTCGGCTTTATGCGCAGGAGGGTTAAGTACTTTTCCAAGAAAATTTTTCTACTAAAAATACTTTACGGCTATTCCGAGTAGAAAATGCAGAATTTCCGTGTTGTTCAAGTTGACTTTTCTCATAGAAATATAAAATTAATTATGAAAATAAGTTTTTGAAAAGCAAATTTTTAATTTCATAGAATTTTAAAATATAAGGACTTTTCCAAGAAGATTTTTCTACTGAAAATACTTTACGGCTATTCCGAACAGAAAATGCAGAATTTCCGTGTTGTTCAAGTTGATTTTTCTCTTGGAAATATAGAATTAACTTTGAAAATAAGTTTTTGCAAAGCAAATTTTTAATTTTATAGAATTTTAAAGGATAAGTACTTTTCCAAGAAGATTTTTCTACTGAAAATACTTTACGGCTATTCCGAGCAGAAAATGCAGAATTTCCATGTTGTTCAAGTTGACTTTTCTCTTAGAAATATAAAATTCATTATGAAAATAAGTTTTTGAAAAGCAAATTTTTAATTTCATAGAATTTTAAAGGATAAGTACTTTTCCAAGAAGATTTTTCTACTGAAAATACTTTACGGCTATTCCGAGCAGAAAATGCAGAATTTCCGTGTTGTTCAAGTTGACTTTTCTCTTAGAAATATAAAATTAAAAAGAAAAACAATTCTTTGCTAAGCTATTTTTTATATTTCATAGAATTTTAAAGGTTAAGAACTTTTCCAAGAAGGTTTTTCTACTGAAAATAATTTATCGTTATTCCGAACAGAAAATGCAGAATTTCCGTGTTGTTCAAGTTGACTTTTCTCTTAGAAATATAAAATTCATTATGAAAATAAGTTTTTGAAAAGCAAATTTTTAATTTTATAGAATTTTATAGGATAAGTACTTTTCCAAGAAGATTTTTCTACTGAAAATACTTTACGGCTATTCCGAGCAGAAAATGCAGAATTTCCGTGTTGTTCAAGTTGACTTTTCTCTTAGAAATATAAAATTAATTATGAAAATAAGTTTTTGCAAAGCTAATTTTTAATTTCATAGAATTTTAAAGGTTAAGTACTTTTCCAGGAAGATTTTTCTACTGAAAATACTTTACGGCTATTCCGAGCAGAAAATGCAGAATTTCCGTGTTGTTCAAGTTGACTTTTCTCTTAGAAATATAAAATTAATTATGAAAATAAGTTTTTGCAAAGCTAATTTTTATTTTCATAGAATTTTAAAGGTTAAGTACTTTTCCAGGAAGATTTTTCTACTGAAAATACTTTACGGCTATTCCGAACAGAAAATGCAGAATTTCCGTGTTGTTCAAGTTGATTTTTCTCTTGGAAATATAGAATTAACTTTGAAAATAAGTTTTTGCAAAGCAAATTTTTAATTTTATAGAATTTTAAAGGATAAGTACTTTTCCAAGAAGATTTTTCTACTGAAAATACTTTACGGCTATTCCGAGCAGAAAATGCAGAATTTCCGTGTTGTTCAAGTTGACTTTTCTCTTAGAAATATAAAATTCATTATGAAAATAAGTTTTTGAAAAGCAAATTTTTAATTTCATAGAATTTTGAAGGTTAAGAACTTTTCCAAGAAGATTTTTCTACTGAAAATACTTTACGGCTATTGCGAACAGAAAATGCAGAATTTCCGTGTTGTTCAAGTTGACTTTTCTCTTAGAAATTTAAAATTAATAAGAAAAACAATTTTTTGCAAAGCAATTTTTTATGTTTTATAGAACTTTGAAGTTTATGTAATTTTCCAAAAAAATTTTTCTACTAAAAATACTTTACGGCTATTCCGAGTAGAAAATGCAGAATTTCCATGTTGTTCAAGTTGACTTTTCTCTTAGAAATATAAAATTAATTATGAAAATAAGTTTTTGAAAAGCAAATTTTTAATTTCATAGAATTTTAAAGGTTAAGTACTTTTTCAAGAAGATTTTTCTACTGAAAATACTTTACGGCTATTCCGAGCAGAAAATGTAGAATTTCCGTGTTGTTCAAGTTGACTTTTCTCTTAGAAAAATTAAAGCAATTAGAAATACAATTCTTTGCTAAGCTATTTTTTATATTTCATAGAATTTTAAAGGTTAAGAACTTTTCCAAGAAGGTTTTTCTACTGAAAATAATTTATCGTTATTCCGAACAGAAAATGCAGAATTCCCGTGTTGTTCAAGTTACTTTTCTCTTAGAAATATAAAATTCATTATGAAAATAAGTTTTTGAAAAGCAAATTTTTAATTTTATAGAATTTTATAGGATAAGTACTTTTCCAAGAAGATTTTTCTACTGAAAATACTTTATGGCTATTGCGAACAGAAAATGCAGAATTTCCGTGTTGTTCAAGTTGACTTTTCTCTTACAAATATAAAATTAATTATGAAAATAAGTTTTTGAAAAGCAAATTTTTAATTTCATAGAATTTTAAAGGATAAGTACTTTTCCAAGAAGATTTTTCTACTGAAAATACTTTGCGGCTATTCCGAGCAGAAAATGCAGAATTTCCGTGTTGTTCAAGTTGACTTTTCTCTTACAAATATAAAATTAATTATGAAAATAAGTTTTTGAAAAGCAAATTTTTAATTTCATAGAATTTTAAAGGTTAAGTACTTTTTCAAGAAGATTTTTTTACTGAAAATACTTTACGGCTATTCCGAGCAGAAAATGCAGAATTTCCGTGTTGTTCAAGTTGACTTTTCTCTTAGAAATATAAAATTAATTATGAAAATAAGTTTTTGCAAAGCAAATTTTTAATTTTATAGAATTTTAAAGTTTAAGTACTTTTCCAAGAAGGTTTTTCTACTGAAAATACTTTACGGCTATTCCGAGCAGAAAATGCAGAATTTTTGTGTTGTTCAAGTTGACTTTTTCTTAGAAATATAAAATTAATTATGAAAATAAGTTTTTGCAAAGCTAATTTTTAATTTCTTAGAAATTTAAAGGTTAAGTACTTTTCCAAGAAGATTTTTCTACTGAAAATACTTTACGGCTATTATGAGCAGAAAATTCAGAATTTCCGTGTTGTTAAAGTTGACTTTTCTCTTAGAAATATAAAATTCATTATGAAAATAAGTTTTTGAAAAGCAAATTTTTAATTTCATAGAATTTTAAAGGTTAAGAATTTTTCCAAGAAGGTTTTTCTACTGAAAATACTTTACGGCTATTATGAGCAGAAAATGCAGAATTTCCGTGTTGTTCAAGTTGACTTTTCCCTTAGAAATATAAAATTAATTATGAAAATAAGTTTTTGCAAAGCTAATTTTTAATTTCATAGAA
Source organism: Leptopilina drosophilae (assembly GCA_032873175.1). Classification (NCBI taxonomy): domain Eukaryota; kingdom Metazoa; phylum Arthropoda; class Insecta; order Hymenoptera; family Figitidae; genus Leptopilina; species Leptopilina drosophilae. The sequence continues at coordinate 87,919 of JAVJHS010000054.1, read as the reverse complement.
TTTTAAAGGTTAAGTACTTTTCCAAGAAGATTTTTCGACTGAAAATACTTTACGGCTATTCCGAACAGAAAATGCAGAATTTCTGTGTTGTTCAAGTTGACTTTTCTCTTACTAATATAAAATTTATTAGAAAAACCATTTTTTGCAAAGCAATCTTTTATATTTTATAGAATTTTAAAGGTTAAGAACTTTTCCAAGAATGTTTTTCTACTGCAAATACTTTACGGCTATTATGAGCAGAAAATGCAGAATTTCCGTGTTGTTCAAGTTGACTTTTCTCTTAGAAATATAAAATTAATTATGAAAATAAGTTTTTGCAAAGCTAATTTTTAATTTCTTAGAAATTTAAAGGTTAAGAATTTTTCCAAGAAGGTTTTTCTACTGAAAATACTTTACGGCTATTGTGAGCAGAAAATGCAGAATTTCCGTGTTGTTCAAGTTGACTTTTCTTTTAGAAATATAAAATCCATTATGAAAATAAGTTTTTGAAAAGCGAATTTTTAATTTCATAGAATTTTAAAGGATAAGTACTTTTCCAAGAAGATTTTTCTATTGAAAATACTTTACGGCTATTCCGAACAGAAAATGCAGAATTTCTGTGTTGTTCAAGTTGACTTTTCTCTTAGAAATATAAAATTAATTATGAAAATAAGTTTTTGCAAAGCAAATTTTTAATTTTATAGAATTTTAAAGTTTAAGTACTTTTCCAAGAAGGTTTTTCTACTGAAAATACTTTACGGCTATTCCGAGCAGAAAATGCAGAATTTCTGTGTTGTTCAAGTTGACTTTTCTCTTACAAATATAAAATTAATTATGAAAATAAGTTTTTGAAAAGCAAATTTTTAATTTCATAGAATTTTAAAGGTTAAGTACTTTTCCAAGAAGATTTTTCTACTGAAAATACTTTGCGGCTATTCCGAGCAGAAAATGCAGAATTTCCGTGTTGTTCAAGTTGACTTTTCTCTTACAAATATAAAATTAATTATGAAAATAAGTTTTTGAAAAGCAAATTTTTAATTTCATAGAATTTTAAAGGTTAAGAACTTTTCCAAGAATGTTTTTCTACTGCAAATACTTTACGGCTATTATGAGCAGAAAATGCAGAATTTCCGTGTTGTTCAAGTTGACTTTTCTCTTAGAAATATAAAATTAATTATGAAAATAAGTTTTTGCAAAGCTAATTTTTAATTTCTTAGAAATTTAAAGGTTAAGAATTTTTCCAAGAAGGTTTTTCTACTGAAAATACTTTACGGCTATTGTGAGCAGAAAATGCAGAATTTCCGTGTTGTTCAAGTTGACTTTTCTCTTAGAAATATAAAATTAATTATGAAAATAAGTTTTTGCAAAGCAAATTTTTAATTTTATAGAATTTTAAAGTTTAAGTACTTTTCCAAGAAGGTTTTTCTACTGAAAATACTTTACGGCTATTCCGAGCAGAAAATGCAGAATTTCTGTGTTGTTCAAGTTGACTTTTCTCTTACAAATATAAAATTAATTATGAAAATAAGTTTTTGAAAAGCAAATTTTTAATTTCATAGAATTTTAGAGGTTAAGTACTTTTCCAAGAAGATTTTTCTACTGAAAATACTTTGCGGCTATTCCGAGCAGAAAATGCAGAATTTCCGTGTTGTTCAAGTTGACTTTTCTCTTACAAATATAAAATTAATTATGAAAATAAGTTTTTGCAAAGCTAATTTTTAATTTCTTAGAAATTTAAAGGTTAAGAACTTTTCCTAGAAGGTTTTTCTACTGAAAATACTTTACGGCTATTGTGAGCAGAAAATGCAGAATTTCCGTGTTGTTCAAGTTGACTTTTCTCTTAGAAATATAAAATTAATTATGAAAATAAGTTTTTGCAAAGCAAATTTTTAATTTTATAGAATTTTAAAGTTTAAGTACTTTTCCAAGAAGGTTTTTCTACTGAAAATACTTTACGGCTATTCCGAGCAGAAAATGCAGAATTTCCGTGTTGTTCAAGTTGACTTTTCTCTTAGAAATATAAAATTAATTATGAAAATAAGTTTTTGCAAAGCAAATTTTTAATTTTATAGAATTTTAAAGTTTAAGTACTTTTCCAAGAAGGTTTTTCTACTGAAAATACTTTACGGCTATTCCGAGCAGAAAATGCAGAATTTTTGTGTTGTTCAAGTTGACTTTTTCTTAGAAATATAAAATTAATTATGAAAATAAGTTTTTGCAAAGCTAATTTTTAATTTCTTAGAAATTTAAAGGTTAAGTACTTTTCCAAGAAGATTTTTCTACTGAAAATACTTTACGGCTATTATGAGCAGAAAATTCAGAATTTCCGTGTTGTTAAAGTTGACTTTTCTCTTAGAAATATAAAATTCATTATGAAAATAAGTTTTTGAAAAGCAAATTTTTAATTTCATAGAATTTTAAAGGTTAAGAATTTTTCCAAGAAGGTTTTTTCTACTGAAAATACTTTACGGCTATTATGAGCAGAAAATGCAGAATTTCCGTGTTGTTCAAGTTGACTTTTCCCTTAGAAATATAAAATTAATTATGAAAATAAGTTTTTGCAAAGCTAATTTTTAATTTCATAGAATTTTAAAGGTTAAGTACTTTTCCAAGAAGATTTTTCGACTGAAAATACTTTACGGCTATTCCGAACAGAAAATGCAGAATTTCTGTGTTGTTCAAGTTGACTTTTCTCTTACTAATATAAAATTTATTAGAAAAACCATTTTTTGCAAAGCAATCTTTTATATTTTATAGAATTTTAAAGGTTAAGAACTTTTCCAAGAATGTTTTTCTACTGAAAATACTTTACGGCTATTATGAGCAGAAAATGCAGAATTTCCGTGTTGTTCAAGTTGACTTTTCTCTTAGAAATATAAAATTAATTATGAAAATAAGTTTTTGCAAAGCTAATTTTTAATTTCTTAGAAATTTAAAGTTTAAGAATTTTTCCAAGAATGTTTTTCTACTGAAAATACTTTACGGCTATTGTGAGCAGAAAATGCAGAATTTCCGTGTTGTTCAAGTTGACTTTTCTTTTAGAAATATAAAATCCATTATGAAAATAAGTTTTTGAAAAGCGAATTTTTAATTTCATAGAATTTTAAAGGATAAGTACTTTTCCAAGAAGATTTTTCTATTGAAAATACTTTACGGCTATTCCGAACAGAAAATGCAGAATTTCTGTGTTGTTCAAGTTGACTTTTCTCTTAGAAATATAAAATTAATTATGAAAATAAGTTTTTGCAAAGCAAATTTTTAATTTTATAGAATTTTAAAGTTTAAGTACTTTTCCAAGAAGGTTTTTCTACTGAAAATACTTTACGGCTATTCCGAGCAGAAAATGCAGAATTTCTGTGTTGTTCAAGTTGACTTTTCTCTTACAAATATAAAATTAATTATGAAAATAAGTTTTTGAAAAGCAAATTTTTAATTTCATAGAATTTTAAAGGTTAAGTACTTTTCCAAGAAGATTTTTTCTACCGAAAATACTTTCCGGCTATTCCGAGCAGAAAATGCAGAATTTCCGTGTTGTTCAAGTTGACTTTTCTCTTACAAATATAAAATTAATTATGAAAATAAGTTTTTGAAAAGCAAATTTTTAATTTCATAGAATTTTAAAGGTTAAGAACTTTTCCAAGAATGTTTTTCTACTGCAAATACTTTACGGCTATTATGAGCAGAAAATGCAGAATTTCCGTGTTGTTCAAGTTGACTTTTCTCTTAGAAATATAAAATTAATTATGAAAATAAGTTTTTGCAAAGCTAATTTTTAATTTCTTAGAAATTTAAAGGTTAAGAATTTTTCCAAGAAGGTTTTTCTACTGAAAATACTTTACGGCTATTGTGAGCAGAAAATGCAGAATTTCCGTGTTGTTCAAGTTGACTTTTCTCTTAGAAATATAAAATTAATTATGAAAATAAGTTTTTGCAAAGCAAATTTTTAATTTTATAGAATTTTAAAGTTTAAGTACTTTTCCAAGAAGGTTTTTCTACTGAAAATACTTTACGGCTATTCCGAGCAGAAAATGCAGAATTTCTGTGTTGTTCAAGTTGACTTTTCTCTTACAAATATAAAATTAATTATGAAAATAAGTTTTTGAAAAGCAAATTTTTAATTTCATAGAATTTTAGAGGTTAAGTACTTTTCCAAGAAGATTTTTCTACTGAAAATACTTTGCGGCTATTCCGAGCAGAAAATGCAGAATTTCCGTGTTGTTCAAGTTGACTTTTCTCTTACAAATATAAAATTAATTATGAAAATAAGTTTTTGCAAAGCTAATTTTTAATTTCTTAGAAATTTAAAGGTTAAGAACTTTTCCTAGAAGATTTTTCTACTGAAAATACTTTACGGCTATTATGAGCAGAAAATTCAGAATTTCCGTGTTGTTAAAGTTGACTTTTCTCTTAGAAATATAAAATTCATTATGAAAATAAGTTTTTGAAAAGCAAATTTTTAATTTCATAGAATTTTAAAGGTTAAGAATTTTTCCAAGAAGGTTTTTCTACTGAAAATACTTTACGGCTATTGCGAACAGAAAATGCAGAATTTCCGTGTTGTTCAAGTTGACTTTTCTCTTTCAAATATAAAATTAATTATGAAAATAAGTTTTTGAAAAGCAAATTTTTAATTTCATAGAATTTTAAAGGTTAAGTATTTTTTCAAGAAGATTTTTTTACTGAAAATACTTTACGGCTATTCCGAGCAGAAAATGCAGAATTTCCGTGTTGTTCAAGTTGACTTTTCTCTTACAAATATAAAATTAATTATGAAAATAAGTTTTTGAAAAGCAAATTTTTAATTTTATAGAATTTTAAAGGTTAAGTACTTTTTCAAGAAGATTTTTTTACTGAAAATACTTTATGGCTATTATGAGCAGAAAATGCAGAATTTCCGTGTTGTTCAAGTTGACTTTTCTCTTAGAAATATAAAATTCATTATGAAAATAAGTTTTTGAAAAGCAAATTTTTAATTTTATAGAATTTTAAAGGATAAGTACTTTTCCAAGAAGATTTTTCTTTTGAAAATACTTTTCGGCTATTCCGAACAGAAAATGCAGAATTTTCGTGTTGTTCAAGTTGACTTTTTCTTAGAAATATAAAATTAATTATGAAAATTAGTTTTTGCAAAGCAAATTTTTAATTTTATAGAATTTTAAAGGTTAAGTACTTTTCCAAGAAGATTTTTCGACTGAAAATACTTTGCGGCTATTCCGAGCAGAAAATGCAGAATTTCCGTGTTGTTCAAGTTGACTTTTCTCTTACAAATATAAAATTCATTATGAAAATAAGTTTGTGAAAAGCAAATTTTTAATTTCATAGAACTTTAAAGGTTAAGAATTTTTCCAAGAAGGTTTTTCTACTGAAAATACTTTACGGCTATTATGAGCAGAAAATGCAGAATTTCCGTGTTGTTCAAGTTGACTTTTCTCTTACTATTATAAAATTTATTAGAAAAACAATTTTTTGCAAAGCAATCTTTTTTATTTTATAGAATTTTAAAGGTTAAGAACTTTTCCAAGATTGTTTTTCTACTGCAAATACTTTACGGCTATTATGAGCAGAAAATGCAGAATTTCCGTGTTGTTAAAGTTGACTTTTCTCTTAGAAATATAAAATTCATTATGAAAATAAGTTTTTGAAAAGCAAATTTTTAATTTTATAGAATTTTAAAGGTTAAGAATTTTTCCAAGAAGGTTTTTCTACTGAAAATACTTTACGGCTATTATGAGCAGAAAATGCAGAATTTCCGTGTTGTTCAAGTTGACTTTTCTCTTAAAAATATAAAATTCATTATGAAAATAAGTTTTTGCAAAGCTAATTTTTAATTTCTTAGAATTTTAAAGGTTAAGTACTTTTCCAAGAAGATTTTTCTACTGAAAATACTTTGCGGCTATTCCGAGCAGAAAATGCAGAATTTCCGTGTTGTTCAAGTTGACTATTCTCTTAGAAATATAAAATTAATTATGAAAATAAGTTTTTGCAAAGCAAATTTTTAATTTCATAGAATTTTAAAGGTTAAGTACTTTTCCAAGAAGGTTTTTCTACTGAAAATACTTTGCGGCTATTCCGAGCAGAAAATGCAGAATTTCCGTGTTGTTCAAGTTGACTATTCTCTTAGAAATATAAAATTAATTATGAAAATAAGTTTTTGCAAAGCAAATTTTTAATTTCATAGAATTTTAAAGGTTAAGTACTTTTCCAAGAAGGTTTTTCTACTGAAAATACTTTGCGGCTATTCCGAGCAGAAAATGCAGAATTTCCGTGTTGTTCAAGTTGACTTTTCTTTTAGAAATATAAAATTAATTATGAAAATAAGTTTTTGCAAAGCTAATTTTTAATTTCTTAGAATTTTAAAGGTTAAGTACTTTTCCAAGAAGATTTTTCGACTGAAAATACTTTACGGCTATTCCGAGCAGAAAATGCAGAATTTCTGTGTTGTTCAAGTTGACTTTTCTTCTAGAAATATAAAATCCATTATGAAAATAAGTTTTTGAAAAGCAAATTTTTAATTTCATAGAATTTTATAGGTTAAGAACTTTTCCAGGAAGGTTTTTCTACTGCAAATACTTTACGGCTATGGCGAGCAGAAAATGCAGAATTTCTGTGTTGTTCAAGTTGACTTTTCTCTTACAAATATAAAATTAATTATGAAAATAGGTTTTTGCAAAGCAAATTTTTAATTTCATAGAATTTTAAAGGTTAAGTACTTTTCCAAGAAGGTTTTTCTACTGAAAATACTTTGCGGCTATTCCGAGCAGAAAATGCAGAATTTCCGTGTTGTTCAAGTTGACTTTTCTCTTACAAATATAAAATTAATTATGAAAATAAGTTTTTGCAAAGCTAATTTTTAATTTCTTAGAATTTTAAAGGTTAAGTACTTTTCCAAGAAGATTTTTCGACTGAAAATACTTTACGGCTATTCCGAGCAGAAAATGCAGAATTTCTATGTTGTTCAAGTTGACTTTTCTCTTAGAAATATAAAATCCATTATGAAAATAAGTTTTTGCAAAGCAAATTTTTAATTTCTTAGAATTTTAAAGGTTAAGTACTTTTCCAAGAAGATTTTTCGACTGAAAATACTTTACGGCTATTCCGAGCAGAAAATGCAGAATTTCCGTGTTGTTCAAGTTGACTATTCTCTTAGAAATATAAAATTAATTATGAAAATAAGTTTTTGCAAAGCAAATTTTTAATTTTATAGAATTTTAAAGGTTAAGAATTTTTCCAAGAAGGTTTTTCTACTGAAAATACTTTACGGCTATTATGAGCAGAAAATGCAGAATTTCCGTGTTGTTCAAGTTGACTTTTCTCTTAAAAATATAAAATTCATTATGAAAATAAGTTTTTGCAAAGCTAATTTTTAATTTCTTAGAATTTTAAAGGTTAAGTACTTTTCCAAGAAGATTTTTCTACTGAAAATACTTTGCGGCTATTCCGAGCAGAAAATGCAGAATTTCCGTGTTGTTCAAGTTGACTATTCTCTTAGAAATATAAAATTAATTATGAAAATAAGTTTTTGCAAAGCAAATTTTTAATTTTATAGAATTTTAAAGGTTAAGAACTTTTCCAAGATTGTTTTTCTACTGCAAATACTTTACGGCTATTATGAGCAGAAAATGCAGAATTTCCGTGTTGTTAAAGTTGACTTTTCTCTTAGAAATATAAAATTCATTATGAAAATAAGTTTTTGAAAAGCAAATTTTTAATTTTATAGAATTTTAAAGGTTAAGAATTTTTCCAAGAAGGTTTTTCTACTGAAAATACTTTACGGCTATTATGAGCAGAAAATGCAGAATTTCCGTGTTGTTCAAGTTGACTTTTCTCTTAAAAATATAAAATTCATTATGAAAATAAGTTTTTGCAAAGCTAATTTTTAATTTCTTAGAATTTTAAAGGTTAAGTACTTTTCCAAGAAGATTTTTCTACTGAAAATACTTTGCGGCTATTCCGAGCAGAAAATGCAGAATTTCCGTGTTGTTCAAGTTGACTATTCTCTTAGAAATATAAAATTAATTATGAAAATAAGTTTTTGCAAAGCAAATTTTTAATTTTATAGAATTTTAAAGGTTAAGAATTTTTCCAAGAAGGTTTTTTCTACTGAAAATACTTTACGGCTATTATGAGCAGAAAATGCAGAATTTCCGTGTTGTTCAAGTTGACTTTTCTCTTAAAAATATAAAATTCATTATGAAAATAAGTTTTTGCAAAGCTAATTTTTAATTTCTTAGAATTTTAAAGGTTAAGTACTTTTCCAAGAAGATTTTTCTACTGAAAATACTTTTGCGGCTATTCCGAGCAGAAAATGCAGAATTTCCGTGTTGTTCAAGTTGACTATTCTCTTAGAAATATAAAATTAATTATGAAAATAAGTTTTTGCAAAGCAAATTTTTAATTTTATAGAATTTTAAAGGTTAAGAATTTTTCCAAGAAGGTTTTTCTACTGAAAATACTTTACGGCTATTATGAGCAGAAAATGCAGAATTTCCGTGTTGTTCAAGTTGACTATTCTCTTAGAAATATAAAATTAATTATGAAAATAAGTTTTTGCAAAGCAAATTTTTAATTTCATAGAATTTTAAAGGTTAAGTACTTTTCCAAGAAGGTTTTTCTACTGAAAATACTTTGCGGCTATTCCGAGCAGAAAATGCAGAATTTCCGTGTTGTTCAAGTTGACTATTCTCTTAGAAATATAAAATTAATTATGAAAATAAGTTTTTGCAAAGCAAATTTTTAATTTCATAGAATTTTAAAGGTTAAGTACTTTTCCAAGAAGGTTTTTCTACTGAAAATACTTTGCGGCTATTCCGAGCAGAAAATGCAGAATTTCCGTGTTGTTCAAGTTGACTTTTCTCTTACAAATATAAAATTAATTATGAAAATAAGTTTTTGCAAAGCAAATTTTTAATTTTATAGAATTTTAAAGGTTAAGAATTTTTCCAAGAAGGTTTTTCTACTGAAAATACTTTACGGCTATTATGAGCAGAAAATGCAGAATTTCCGTGTTGTTCAAGTTGACTTTTCTCTTAAAAATATAAAATTCATTATGAAAATAAGTTTTTGCAAAGCTAATTTTTAATTTCTTAGAATTTTAAAGGTTAAGTACTTTTCCAAGAAGATTTTTCTACTGAAAATACTTTGCGGCTATTCCGAGCAGAAAATGCAGAATTTCCGTGTTGTTCAAGTTGACTATTCTCTTAGAAATATAAAATTAATTATGAAAATAAGTTTTTGCAAAGCAAATTTTTAATTTCATAGAATTTTAATGGTTAAGTACTTTTCCAAGAAGGTTTTTCTACTGAAAATACTTTGCGGCTATTCCGAGCAGAAAATGCAGAATTTCCGTGTTGTTCAAGTTGACTTTTCTCTTACAAATATAAAATTAATTATGAAAATAAGTTTTTGAAAAGCAAATTTTTAATTTCATAGAATTTTAAAGGTTAAGTACTTTTCCAAGAAGGTTTTTCTACTGAAAATACTTTACGGCTATTCCGAGCAGAAAATGCAGAATTTCTGTGTTGTTCAAGTTGACTTTTCTTCTAGAAATATAAAATCCATTATGAAAATAAGTTTTTGAAAAGCAAATTTTTAATTTCATAGAATTTTATAGGTTAAGAACTTTTCCAAGAAGATTTTTCTACTGAAAATACTTTGCAGCTATTCCGAGCAGAAAATGCAGAATTTCCGTGTTGTTCAAGTTGACTTTTCTCTTACAAATATAAAATTAATTATGAAAATAAGTTTTTGAAAAGCAAATTTTTAATTTCATAGAATTTTAAAGGTTAAGTACTTTTTCAAGAAGATTTTTTTACTGAAAATACTTTACGGCTATTCCGAGCAGAAAATGCAGAATTTCCGTGTTGTTCAAGTTGACTTTTCTCTTAGAAATATAAAATTAATTATGAAAATAAGTTTTTGCAAAGCAAATTTTTAATTTTATAGAATTTTAAAGTTTAAGTACTTTTCCAAGAAGGTTTTTCTACTGAAAATACTTTGCGGCTATTCCGAGCAGAAAATGCAGAATTTCTGTGTTGTTCAAGTTGACTTTTCTCTTACAAATATAAAATTAATTATGAAAATAAGTTTTTGAAAAGCAAATTTTTAATTTCATAGAATTTTAGAGGTTAAGTACTTTTCCAAGAAGATTTTTCTACTGAAAATACTTTGCGGCTATTCCGAGCAGAAAATGCAGAATTTCCGTGTTGTTCAAGTTGACTTTTCTCTTACAAATATAAAATTAATTATGAAAATAAGTTTTTGAAAAGCAAATTTTTATATTTTATAGAATTTTAAAGGTTAAGAACTTTTCCAAGAATGTTTTTCTACTGCAAATACTTTACGGCTATTATGAGCAGAAAATGCAGAATTTCCGTGTTGTTCAAGTTGACTTTTCTCTTAGAAATATAAAATTAATTATGAAAATAAGTTTTTGCAAAGCTAATTTTTAATTTCTTAGAAATTTAAAGGTTAAGAATTTTTCCAAGAAGGTTTTTCTACTGAAAATACTTTACGGCTATTCCGAGCAGAAAATGCAGAATTTCTGTGTTGTTCAAGTTGACTTTTTCTTAGAAATATAAAATTAATTATGAAAATAAGTTTTTGCAAAGCTAATTTTTAATTTCTTAGAAATTTAAAGGTTAAGAACTTTTCCTAGAAGATTTTTCTACTGAAAATACTTTACGGCTATTATGAGCAGAAAATTCAGAATTTCCGTGTTGTTAAAGTTGACTTTTCTCTTAGAAATATAAAATTCATTATGAAAATAAGTTTTTAAAAAGCAAATTTTTAATTTCATAGAATTTTAAAGGTTAAGAATTTTTCCAAGAAGGAATTTCTACTGAAAATACTTTACGGCTATTATGAGCAGAAAATGCAGAATTTCCGTGTTGTTCAAGTTGACTTTTCCCTTAGAAATATAAAATTAATTATGAAAATAAGTTTTTGCAAAGCTAATTTTTAATTTCATAGAATTTTAAAGGTTAAGTACTTTTCCAAGAAGATTTTTCGACTGAAAATACTTTACGGCTATTCCGAACAGAAAATGCAGAATTTCTGTGTTGTTCAAGTTGACTTTTCTCTTACTAATATAAAATTTATTAGAAAATCAATTTTTTGCAAAGCAATCTTTTATATTTTATAGAATTTTAAAGGTTAAGAACTTTTCCAAGAATGTTTTTCTACTGCAAATACTTTACGGCTACTATGAGCAGAAAATGCAGAATTTCCGTGTTGTTCAAGTTGACTTTTCTCTTAGAAATATAAAATTCATTATGAAAATAAGTTTTTGAAAAGCAAATTTTTAATTTCATAGAATTTTAAAGGTTAAGAATTTTTCCAAGAAGGTTTTTCTACTGAAAATACTTTACGGCTATTATGAGCAGAAAATGCAGAATTTCTGTGTTGTTCAAGTTGACTTTTCTCTTACTAATATAAAATTAATTAGAAAAACAATTTTTTGCAAAGCAATCTTTTATATTTTATAGAATTTTAAAGGTTAAGAACTTTCCCAAGAAGATTTTTCTACTGAAAATACTTTATGGCTATTGCGAACAGAAAATGTAGAATTTCCGTGTTGTTCAAGTTGACTTTTCTATTAGAAAATAATATCAATAAGAAAAACAATTTTTTGCAAAGCAATTTTTTAATTTTATAGAATTTTAAAGGTTACGAACTTTTCCAAGAAAGTTTTTCTACTGAAAATACTTTACGGCTATTCCGAGCAGAAAATGCAGAATTTCCGTGTTGTTCAAGTTGACTATTCTCTTAGAAATATAAAATTAATTATGAAAATAAGTTTTTGCAAAGCAAATTTTTAATTTTATAGAATTTTAAAGGTTAAGAATTTTTCCAAGAAGGTTTTTCTACTGAAAATACTTTACGGCTATTATGAGCAGAAAATGCAGAATTTCCGTGTTGTTCAAGTTGACTTTTCTTTTAGAAATATAAAATCCATTATGAAAATAAGTTTTTGAAAAGCAAATTTTTAATTTCATAGAATTTTAAAGGATAAGTACTTTTCCAAGAAGATTTTTCTATTGAAAATACTTTACGGCTATTCCGAACAGAAAATGCAGAATTTTCGTGTTGTTCAAGTTGACTTTTCTCTTAAAAATATAAAATTCATTATGAAAATAAGTTTTTGCAAAGCTAATTTTTAATTTCTTAGAATTTTAAAGGTTAAGTACTTTTCCAAGAAGATTTTTCGACTGAAAATACTTTACGGCTATTCCGAGCAGAAAATGCAGAATTTCTGTGTTGTTCAAGTTGACTTTTCTTCTAGAAATATAAAATCCATTATGAAAATAAGTTTTTGAAAAGCAAATTTTTAATTTCATAGAATTTTATAGGTTAAGAACTTTTCCAGGAAGGTTTTTCTACTGCAAATACTTTACGGCTATGGCGAGCAGAAAATGCAGAATTTCTGTGTTGTTCAAGTTGACTTTTCTCTTAGAAATATAAAATCCATTATGAAAATAAGTTTTTGCAAAGCAAATTTTTAATTTCATAGAATTTTAAAGGTTAAGTACTTTTCCAAGAAGATTTTTCTACTGCAAATACTTTACGGCTATTATGAGCAGAAAATGCAGAATTTCCGTGTTGTTAAAGTTGACTTTTCTCTTAGAAATATAAAATTCATTATGAAAATAAGTTTTTGAAAAGCAAATTTTTAATTTTATAGAATTTTAAAGGTTAAGAATTTTTCCAAGAAGGTTTTTCTACTGAAAATACTTTACGGCTATTATGAGCAGAAAATGCAGAATTTCCGTGTTGTTCAAGTTGACTTTTCTCTTAAAAATATAAAATTCATTATGAAAATAAGTTTTTGCAAAGCTAATTTTTAATTTCTTAGAATTTTAAAGGTTAAGTACTTTTCCAAGAAGATTTTTCTACTGAAAATACTTTGCGGCTATTCCGAGCAGAAAATGCAGAATTTCCGTGTTGTTCAAGTTGACTATTCTCTTAGAAATATAAAATTAATTATGAAAATAAGTTTTTGCAAAGCAAATTTTTAATTTCATAGAATTTTAAAGGTTAAGTACTTTTCCAAGAAGGTTTTTCTACTGAAAATACTTTACGGCTATTCCGAGCAGAAAATGCAGAATTTCTGTGTTGTTCAAGTTGACTTTTTCTTAGAAATATAAAATTAATTATGAAAATAAGTTTTTGCAAAGCAAATTTTTAAGTTTATAGAATTTTAAAGGTTAAGTACTTTTTCAAGAAGATTTTTCTACTGAAAATACTTTATGGCTATTATGAGCAGAAAATGCAGAATTTCCGTGTTGTTCAAGTTGACTTTTCTCTTAGAAATATAAAATTCATTATGAAAATAAGTTTTTGAAAAGCAAATTTTTTAATTTTATAGAATTTTAAAGGTTAAGAACTTTTCCAAGAAGGTTTTTTCTACTGCAAATACTTTACGGCTATTGTGAGCAGAAAATGCAGAATTTCCGTGTTGTTCAAGGTGACTTTTCTCTTAGAAATATAAAATTACTTATGAAAATAAGTTTTTGCAAAGATAATTTTTACTTTCATAGAATTTTAAAGGTTAAGTACTTTTCCAAGAAGGTTTTTCTACTGAAAATACTTTACGGCTATTCCGAGCAGAAAATGCAGAATTTCTGTGTTGTTCAAGTTGACTTTTCTCTTACAAATATAAAATTAATTATGAAAATAAGTTTTTGAAAAGCAAATTTTTAATTTCATAGAATTTTAAAGGTTAAGTACTTTTTCAAAAAGGTTTTTCTACTGAAAATACTTTACGGCTATTGCGAACAGAAAATGCAGAATTTCCGTGTTGTTCAAGTTGACTTTTTCTTAGAATTATAAAATTAATTTTGAAAATAAGTTTTTGCAAAACAAATTTTTAATTTTATAGAATTTTAAAGGTTAAGTACTTTTCCAAGAAGGTTTTTTTACTGAAAATAATTTATCGTTATTCCGAACAGAAAATGCAGAATTTCCGTGTTGTTCAAGTTACTTTTCTCTTAGAAATATAAAATTCATTATGAAAATAAGTTTTTGCAAAGCAAATTTTTAATTTTATAGAATTTTAAAGGTTAAGTACTTTTCCAAGAAGATTTTTCGACTGAAAATACTTTACGGCTATTCCGAGCAGAAAATGCAGAATTTCTGTGTTGTTCAAGTTGACTTTTCTCTTACTAATATAAAATTTATTAGAAAAACAATTTTTTGCAAAGCAATCTTTTATATTTTATAGAATTTTAAAGGTTAAGAACTTTTCCAAAAAGGTTTTTGTACTAAAAATACTTTACGGCTATTCCGAGCAGAAAATGCAGAATTTCCGTGTTGTTCAAGTTGACTTTTCTCTTACTAATATAAAATTTATTAGAAAAACAATTTTTTGCAAAGCAAATTTTTAATTTTATAGAATTTTAAAGGTTAAGTACTTTTCCAAGAAAATTTGTCTACTGAAAATACTTTACGGCTATTCCGAGCAGGAAATGCAGAATTTCCGTGTTGTTCAAGTTGACTTTTTCTTAGAAATATAAAATTAATTATGAAAATTAGTTTTTGCAAAGCAAATTTTTAATTTCATAGAATTTTAAAGGCTAAGTACTTTTCCAAGAAGGTTTTTCTACTGAAAATACTTTACGGCTATTCCGAGCAGAAAATGCAGAATTTCTGTGTTGTTCAAGTTGACTTTTCTCTTACAAATATAAAATTAATTATGAAAATAAGTTTTTGAAAAGCAAATTTTTAATTTCATAGAATTTTAAAGGTTAAGTACTTTTCCAAGAAGGTTTTTCTACTGAAAATACTTTACGGCTATTCCGAGCAGAAAATGCAGAATTTCTGTGTTGTTCAAGTTGACTTTTCTCTTACTAATATAAAATTTATTAGAAAAACAATTTTTTGCAAAGCAATCTTTTATATTTTATAGAATTTTAAAGGTTAAGAACTTTTCCAAAAAGGTTTTTGTACTAAAAATACTTTACGGCTATTCCGAGCAGAAAATGCAGAATTTCCGTGTTGTTCAAGTTGACTTTTCTCTTACTAATATAAAATTTATTAGAAAAACAATTTTTTGCAAAGCAAATTTTTAATTTTATAGAATTTTAAAGGTTAAGTACTTTTTCAAGAAGATTTTTTTACTGAAAATACTTTATGGCTATTATGAGCAGAAAATGCAGAATTTCCGTGTTGTTCAAGTTGACTTTTCTCTTAGAAATATAAAATTCATTATGAAAATAAGTTTTTGAAAAGCAAATTTTTAATTTTATAGAATTTTAAAGGTTAAGTACTTTTCCAAGAAAATTTGTCTACTGAAAATACTTTACGGCTATTCCGAGCAGGAAATGCAGAATTTCCGTGTTGTTCAAGTTGACTTTTTCTTAGAAATATAAAATTAATTATGAAAATTAGTTTTTGCAAAGCAAATTTTTAATTTCATAGAATTTTAAAGGCTAAGTACTTTTCCAAGAAGGTTTTTCTACTGAAAATACTTTACGGCTATTCCGAGCAGAAAATGCAGAATTTCTGTGTTGTTCAAGTTGACTTTTCTCTTACAAATATAAAATTAATTATGAAAATAAGTTTTTGAAAAGCAAATTTTTAATTTCATAGAATTTTAAAGGTTAAGTACTTTTCCAAGAAGGTTTTTCTACTGAAAATACTTTACGGCTATTCCGAGCAGAAAATGCAGAATTTCTGTGTTGTTCAAGTTGACTTTTCTCTTAAAAATATAAAATTCATTATGAAAATAAGTTTTTGCAAAGCTAATTTTTAATTTCTTAGAATTTTAAAGGTTACGTACTTTTCCAAGAAGATTTTTCTACTGAAAATACTTTGCGGCTATTCCGAACAGAAAATGCAGAATTTCCGTGTTGTTCAAGTTGACTATTCTCTTAGAAATATAAAATTAATTATGAAAATAAGTTTTTGCAAAGCAAATTTTTAATTTCATAGAATTTTAAAGGTTAAGTACTTTTTCAAGAAGATTTTTTTACTGCAAATACTTTACGGCTATTCCGAACAGAAAATGCAGAATTTCCGTGTTGTTCAAGTTGACTTTTCTCTTAGAAATATAAAATTAATTATGAAAATAAGTTTTTGCAAAGCAAATTTTTAATTTTATAGAATTTTAAAGTTTAAGTACTTTTCCAAGAAGATTTTTCGACTGAAAATACTTTGCGGCTATTCCGAGCAGAAAATGCAGAATTTCCGTGTTGTTAAAGTTGACTTTTCTCTTACAAATATAAAATTCATTATGAAAATAAGTTTGTGAAAAGCAAATTTTTAATTTCATAGAATTTTAAAGGTTAAGAATTTTTCCAAGAAGGTTTTTCTACTGAAAATACTTTACGGCTATTATGAGCAGAAAATGCAGAATTTCCGTGTTGTTCAAGTTGACTTTTCTCTTACTAATATAAAATTTATTAGAAAAACAATTTTTTGCAAAGCAATCTTTTTTATTTTATAGAATTTTAAAGGTTAAGAACTTTTCCAAGATTGTTTTTCTACTGCAAATACTTTACGGCTATTATGAGCAGAAAATGCAGAATTTCCGTGTTGTTAAAGTTGACTTTTCTCTTAGAAATATAAAATTCATTATGAAAATAAGTTTTTGAAAAGCAAATTTTTAATTTTATAGAATTTTAAAGGTTAAGAATTTTTCCAAGAAGGTTTTTCTACTGAAAATACTTTACGGCTATTATGAGCAGAAAATGCAGAATTTCCGTGTTGTTCAAGTTGACTTTTCTCTTACTAATATAAAATTTATTAGAAAAACAATTTTTTGCAAAGCAATCTTTTTTATTTTATAAAATTTTAAAGGTTAAGAACTTTTCCAAGATTGTTTTTCTACTGCAAATACTTTACGGCTATTATGAGCAGAAAATGCAGAATTTCCGTGTTGTTAAAGTTGACTTTTCTCTTAGAAATATAAAATTAATTATGAAAATAAGTTTTTGAAAAGCAAATTTTTAATTTTATAGAATTTTAAAGGTTAAGAATTTTTCCAAGAAGGTTTTTCTACTGAAAATACTTTACGGCTATTATGAGCAGAAAATGCAGAATTTCCGTGTTGTTCAAGTTGACTTTTCTCTTAAAAATATAAAATTAATTATGAAAATAAGTTTTTGCAAAGCAAATTTTTAATTTCATAGAATTTTAAAGGTTAAGTACTTTTCCAAGAAGGTTTTTCTACTGCAAATACTTTACGGCTATGGCGAGCAGAAAATGCAGAATTTCTGTGTTGTTCAAGTTGACTTTTCTCTTAGAAATATAAAATCCATTATGAAAATAAGTTTTTGCAAAGCAAATTTTTAATTTCATAGAATTTTAAAGGTTAAGTACTTTTCCAAGAAGATTTTTCTACTGCAAATACTTTACGGCTATTATGAGCAGAAAATGCAGAATTTCCGTGTTGTTAAAGTTGACTTTTCTCTTACTAATATAAAATTTATTAGAAAAACAATTTTTTGCAAAGCAATCTTTTATATTTTATAGAATTTTAAAGGTTAAGAACTTTTCCAGGAAGGTTTTTCTACTGCAAATACTTTACGGCTATGGCGAGCAGAAAATGCAGAATTTCTGTGTTGTTCAAGTTGACTTTTTCTTAGAAATATAAAATTAATTATGAAAATAAGTTTTTGCAAAGCTAATTTTTAATTTCTTAGAAATTTAAAGGTTAAGTACTTTTCCTAGAAGATTTTTCTACTGAAAATACTTTACGGCTATTATGAGCAGAAAATTCAGAATTTCCGTGTTGTTAAAGTTGACTTTTCTCTTAGAAATATAAAATTCATTATGAAAATAAGTTTTTGAAAAGCAAATTTTTAATTTCATAGAATTTTAAAGGTTAAGAATTTTTCCAAGAAGGTTTTTCTACTGAAAATACTTTACGGCTATTATGAGCAGAAAATGCAGAATTTCCGTGTTGTTCAAGTTGACTTTTCCCTTAGAAATATAAAATTAATTATGAAAATAAGTTTTTGCAAAGCTAATTTTTAATTTCATAGAATATTAAAGGTTAAGTACTTTTCCAAGAAGATTTTTCGACTGAAAATACTTTACGGCTATTCCGAACAGAAAATGCAGAATTTCTGTGTTGTTCAAGTTGACTTTTCTCTTACTAATATAAAATTTATTAGAAAAACAATTTTTTGCAAAGCAATCTTTTATATTTTATAGAATTTTAAAGGTTAAGAACTTTTCCAAGAATGTTTTTCTACTGCAAATACTTTACGGCTACTATGAGCAGAAAATGCAGAATTTCCGTGTTGTTCAAGGTGACTTTTCTCTTAGAAATATAAAATTCATTATGAAAATAAGTTTCTGAAAAGCTAATTTTTAATTTCATAGAATTTTAAAGGTTAAGTACTTTTCCAAGAAGATTATTCGACTGAAAATACTTTACGGCTATTCCGAGCAGAAAATGCAAAATTTCTGTTTTGTTCAAGTTGACTTTTCTCTTACTAATATAAATTTATTAGAAAAAACAATTTTTTGCAAAGCAATCTTTTATATTTTATAGAATTTTAAAGGTTAAGAACTTTTCCAAAAAGGTTTTTGTACTAAAAATACTTTACGGCTATTGCGAACAGAAAATGCAGAATTTCCGTGTTGTTCATGTTGACTTTTTCTTAGAATTATAAAATTAATTTTGAAAATAAGTTTTTGAAAAGCAAATTTTTAATTTCATAAAATTTTAAAGGTTAAGTACTTTTCCAAGAAGATTTTTCTACTGAAAATACTTTACGGCTATTCAGAGCAGAAAATGCAGAATTTCTGTGTTGTTCAAGTCGACTTTTCTCTTACTAATATAAAATTAATTAGAAAAACAATTTTTTGCAAAGCAATCTTTTATATTTTATAGAATTTTAAAGGTTAAGAACTTTCCCAAGAAGATTTTTCTACTGAAAATACTTTATGGCTATTGCGAACAGAAAATGTAGAATTTCCGTGTTGTTCAAGTTGACTTTTCTATTAGAAAATAATATCAATAAGAAAAACAATTTTTTGCAAAGCAATTTTTTAATTTTATAGAATTTTAAAGGTTAAGTACTTTTCCAAGAAGATTTTTCGACTGAAAATACTTTACGGCTATTCCGAGCAGAAAATGCAGAATTTCTGTGTTGTTCAAGTTGACTTTTCTCTTACTAATATAAAATTTATTAGAAAAACAATTTTTTGCAAAGCAATCTTTTATATTTTATAGAATTTTAAAGGTTAAGAACTTTTCCAAGATTGTTTTTCTACTGCAAATACTTTACGGCTATTATGAGCAGAAAATGCAGAATTTCCGTGTTGTTCAAGTTGACTTTTCTCTTAGAAATATAAAATTCATTATGAAAATAAGTTTTTGCAAAGCAAATTTTTAATTTTATAGAATTTTAAATGTTAAGTACTTTTCCAAGAAGGTTTTTCTACTGAAAATACTTTGCGGCTATTCCGAGCAGAAAATGCAGAATTTCCGTGTTGTTCAAGTTGACTATTCTCTTAGAAATATAAAATTAATTATGAAAATAAGTTTTTGCAAAGCTAATTTTTAATTTCATAGAATTTTTAAAGGTTAAGTACTTTTCCAAGAAGATTTTTCGACTGAAAATACTTTACGGCTATTCCGAGCAGAAAATGCAGAATTTCTGTGTTGTTCAAGTTGACTTTTCTCTTACTAATATAAAATTTATTAGAAAAACAATTTTTTGCAAAGCAATCTTTTATATTTTATAGAATTTTAAAGGTTAAGTACTTTTCCAAGAAGATTTTTCGACTGAAAATACTTTACGGCTATTCCGAGCAGAAAATGCAGAATTTCTGTGTTGTTCAAGTTGACTTTTCTCTTACTAATATAAAATTTATTAGAAAAACAATTTTTTGCAAAGCAATCTTTTATATTTTATAGAATTTTAAAGGTTAAGAACTTTTCCAAAAAGGTTTTTGTACTAAAAATACTTTACGGCTATTGCGAACAGAAAATGCAGAATTTCCGTGTTGTTCAAGTTGACTTTTTCTTAGAATTATAAAATTAATTTTGAAAATAATTTTTTGCAAAGAAAATTTTTAATTTCATAGAATTTTAAAGGTTAAGTACTTTTCCAAGAAGATTTTTCTACTGAAAATACTTTACGGCTATTCCGAGCAGAAAATGCAGAATTTCCGTGTTGTTCAAGTTGACTTTTCTCTTAGAAATATAAAATTAATTATGAAAATAAGTTTTTGCAAAGCAAAATTTTTAATTTTATAGAATTTTAAAGGTTAAGTACTTTTCCAAGAAGGTTTTTCTACTGAAAATACTTTGCGGCTATTCCGAGCAGAAAATGCAGAATTTCCGTGTTGTTCAAGTTGACTATTCTCTTAGAAATATAAAATTAATTATGAAAATAAGTTTTTGCAAAGCTAATTTTTAATTTCATAGAATTTTAAAGGTTAAGTACTATTCCAAGAAGATTTTTCGACTGAAAATACTTTACGGCTATTCCGAGCAGAAAATTGCAGAATTTCTGTGTTGTTCAAGTTGACTTTTCTCTTACTAATATAAAAATATTAGAAAAAAAACAATTTTTTGCAAAGCAATCTTTTATATTTTATAGAATTTTAAAGGTTAAGAACTTTTCCAAAAAGGTTTTTGTACTAAAAATACTTTACGGCTATTGCGAACAGAAAATGCAGAATTTCCGTGTTGTTCAAGTTGACTTTTTCTTAGAATTATAAAATTAATTTTGAAAATAAGTTTTTGCAAAGAAAATTTTTAATTTCATAGAATTTTAAAGGTTAAGAATTTTTCCAAGAAGGTTTTTCTACTGAAAATACTTTACGGCTATTGTGAGCAGAAAATGCAGAATTTGCGTGTTGTTCAAGTTGACTTTTCTTCTAGAAATATAAAATCCATTATGAAAATAAGTTTTTGAAAAGCAAATTTTTAATTTCATAGAATTTTATAGGTTAAGAACTTTTCCAGGAAGGTTTTTCTACTGCAAATACTTTACGGCTATGGCGAGCAGAAAATGCAGAATTTCCGTGTTGTCCAAGGTGACTTTTCTCTTAGAAATATAAAATTACTTATGAAAATAAGTTTTTGCAAAGCTAATTTTTAATTTCATAGAATTTTAAAGGTTAAGTACTTTTCCAAGAAGGTTTTTCTACTGAAAATACTTTACGGCTATTCCGAGCAGAAAATGCAGAATTTCTGTGTTGTTCAAGTTGACTTTTTCTTAGAATTATAAAATTAATTTTGAAAATAAGTTTTTGCAAAACAAATTTTTAATTTTATAGAATTTTAAAGGTTAAGTACTTTTCCAAGAAGGTTTTTTTACTAAAAATAATTTATCGTTATTCCGAACAGAAAATGCAGAATTTCCGTGTTGTTCAAGTTACTTTTCTCTTAGAAATATAAAATTCATTATGAAAATAAGTTTTTGCCAAAGCAAATTTTTAATTTTATAGAATTTTAAAGGTTAAGTACTTTTCCAAGAAGATTTTTCGACTGAAAATACTTTACGGCTATTCCGAGCAGAAAATGCAGAATTTCTGTGTTGTTTAAGTTGACTTTTCTCTTACTAATATAAAATTTATTAGAAAAACAATTTTTTGCAAAGCAATCTTTTATATTTTATAGAATTTTAAAGGTTAAGAACTTTTCCAAGATTGTTTTTCTACTGCAAATACTTTACGGCTATTATGAGCAGAAAATGCAGAATTTCCGTGTTGTTCAAGTTGACTTTTCTCTTAGAAATATAAAATTCATTATGAAAATAAGTTTTTGCAAAGCAAATTTTTAATTTTATAGAATTTTAAATGTTAAGTACTTTTCCAAGAAGATTTTTCGACTGAAAATACTTTACGGCTATTCCGAGCAGAAAATGCAGAATTTCTGTGTTGTTCAAGTTGACTTTTCTCTTACTAATATAAAATTTATTATAAAAACAATTTTTTGCAAAGCAATCTTTTATATTTTATAGAATTTTAAAGGTTAAGAACTTTTCCAAAAAGGTTTTTGTACTAAAAATACTTTACGGCTATTGCGAACAGAAAATGCAGAATTTCCGTGTTGTTCAAGTTGACTTTTTCTTAGAATTATAAAATTAATTTTGAAAATAAGTTTTTGCAAAGCTAATTTTTAATTTCTTAGAATTTTAAAGCTTAAGTACTTTTCCAAGAAGATTTTTCTACTGAAAATACTTTATGGCTATTATGAGCAGAAAATGCAGAATTTCCGTGTTGTTCAAGTTGACTTTTCTCTTAGAAATATAAAATTCATTATGAAAATAAGTTTTTACAAAGCTAATTTTTAATTTCTTAGAATTTTAAAGGTTAAGTACTTTTCCAAGAAGATTTTTCGACTGAAAATACTTTACGGCTATTCCGAGCAGAAAATGCAGAATTTCTGTGTTGTTCAAGTTGACTTTTCTCTTACTAATATAAAATTTATTAGAAAAACAATTTTTTGCAAAGCAATCTTTTATATTTTATAGAATTTTAAAGGTTAAGTACTTTTCCAAGAAGATTTTTCGACTGAAAATACTTTACGGCTATTCCGAGAAGAAAATGCAGAATTTCTGTGTTGTTCAAGTTGACTTTTCTCTTACTAATATAAAATTTATTAGAAAAACAATTTTTTGCAAAGCAATCTTTTATATTTTATAGAATTTTAAAGGTTAAGAACTTTTCCAAAAAGGTTTTTGTACTAAAAATACTTTACGGCTATTGCGAACAGAAAATGCAGAATTTCCGTGTTGTTCAAGTTGACTTTTTCTTAGAATTATAAAATTAATTTTGAAAATAAGTTTTTGCAAAGCAAATTTTTAATTGCATAGAATTTTAAAGGTTAAGTACTTTTCCAAGAAGATTTTTCTACTGAAAATACTTTACGGCTATTCCGAGCAGAAAATGCAGAATTTCCGTGTTGTTCAAGTTGACTTTTCTCTTAGAAATATAAAATTAATTATGAAAATAAGTTTTTGCAAAGCAAATTTTTAATTTTATAGAATTTTAAAGGTTAAGTACTTTTCCAAGAAGGTTTTTCTACTGAAAATAATTTGCGGCTATTCCGAGCAGAAAATGCAGAATTTCCGTGTTGTTCAAGTTGACTATTCTCTTAGAAATATAAAATTAATTATGAAAATAAGTTTTTGCAACGCTAATTTTTAATTTTATAGAATTTTAAAGGTTAAGTACTATTCCAAGAAGATTTTTCGACTTAAAATACTTTACGGCTATTCCGAGCAGAAAATGCAGAATTTCTGTGTTGTTCAAGTTGACTTTTCTCTTACTAATATAAAATTTATTAGAAAAACAATTTTTTGCAAAGCAATCTTTTATATTTTATAGAATTTTAAAGGTTAAGAACTTTTCCAAAAAGGTTTTTGTACTAAAAATACTTTACGGCTATTGCGAACAGAAAATGCAGAATTTCCGTGTTGTTCAAGTTGACTTTTTCTTAGAATTATAAAATTAATTTTGAAAATAAGTTTTTGCAAAGAAAATTTTTTAATTTCATAGAATTTTAAAGGTTAAGAATTTTTCCAAGAAGGTTTTTCTACTGAAAATACTTTAACGGCTATTGCGAACAGAAAATGCAGAATTTCCGTGTTGTTCAAGTTGACTTTTCTTCTAGAAATATAAAATCCATTATGAAAATAAGTTTTTGAAAAGCAAATTTTTAATTTCATAGAATTTTATAGGTTAAGAACTTTTCCAGGAAGGTTTTTCTACTGCAAATACTTTACGGCTATGGCGAGCAGAAAATGCAGAATTTCCGTGTTGTTCAAGGTGACTTTTCTCTTAGAAATATAAAATTACTTATGAAAATAAGTTTTTGCAAAGCTAATTTTTAATTTCATAGAATTTTAAAGGTTAAGTACTTTTCCAAGAAGGTTTTTCTACTGAAAATACTTTACGGCTATTCCGAGCAGAAAATGCAGAATTTCTGTGTTGTTCAAGTTGACTTTTCTCTTACAAATATAAAATTAATTATGAAAATAAGTTTTTGAAAAGCAAATTTTTAATTTCATAGAATTTTAAAGGTTAAGTACTTTTCCAAGAAGGCTTTTCTACTGAAAATACTTTACGGCTATTGCGAACAGAAAATGCAGAATTTCCGTGTTGTTCAAGTTGACTTTTTCTTAGAATTATAAAATTAATTTTGAAAATAAGTTTTTGCAAAACAAATTTTTAATTTTATAGAATTTTAAAGGTTAAGTACTTTTCCAAGAAGGTTTTTTTACTAAAAATAATTTATCGTTATTCCGAACAGAAAATGCAGAATTTCCGTGTTGTTCAAGTTACTTTTCTCTTAGAAATATAAAATTCATTATGAAAATAAGTTTTTGCAAAGCAAATTTTTAATTTTATAGAATTTTAAAGGTTAAGTACTTTTCCAAGAAAATTTTTCGACTGAAAATACTTTACGGCTATTCCGAGCAGAAAATGCAGAATTTCTGTGTTGTTCAAGTTGACTTTTCTCTTACTAATATAAAATTTATTAGAAAAACAATTTTTTGCAAAGCAATCTTTTATATTTTATAGAATTTTAAAGGTTAAGAACTTTTCCAAGATTGTTTTTCTACTGCAAATACTTTACGGCTATTATGAGCAGAAAATGCAGAATTTCCGTGTTGTTCAAGTTGACTTTTCTCTTAGAAATATAAAATTCATTATGAAAATAAGTTTTTGCAAAGCAAATTTTTAATTTTATAGAATTTTAAATGTTAAGTACTTTTCCAAGAAGGTTTTTCTACTGAAAATACTTTGCGGCTATTCCGAGCAGAAAATGCAGAATTTCCGTGTTGTTCAAGTTGACTATTCTCTTAGAAATATAAAATTAATTATGAAAATAAGTTTTTGCAAAGCTAATTTTTAATTTCATAGAATTTTAAAGGTTAAGTACTTTTCCAAGAAGATTTTTCGACTGAAAATACTTTACGGCTATTCCGAGCAGAAAATGCAGAATTTCTGTGTTGTTCAAGTTGACTTTTCTCTTACTAATATAAAATTTATTAGAAAAACAATTTTTTGCAAAGCAATCTTTTATATTTTATAGAATTTTAAAGGTTAAGTACTTTTCCAAGAAGATTTTTCGACTGAAAATACTTTACGGCTATTCCGAGCAGAAAATGCAGAATTTCTGTGTTGTTCAAGTTGACTTTTCTCTTACTAATATAAAATTTATTAGAAAAAACAATTTTTTGCAAAGCAATCTTTTATATTTTATAGAATTTTAAAGGTTAAGAACTTTTCCAAAAAGGTTTTTGTACTAAAAATACTTTACGGCTATTGCGAACAGAAAATGCAGAATTTCCGTGTTGTTCAAGTTGACTTTTTCTTAGAATTATAAAATTAATTTTGAAAATAAGTTTTTGCAAAGCAAATTTTTAATTGCATAGAATTTTAAAGGTTAAGTACTTTTCCAAGAAGATTTTTCTACTGAAAATACTTTACGGCTATTCCGAGCAGAAAATGCAGAATTTCCGTGTTGTTCAAGTTGACTTTTCTCTTAGAAATATAAAATTAATTATGAAAATAAGTTTTTGCAAAGCAAATTTTTAATTTTATAGAATTTTAAAGGTTAAGTACTTTTCCAAGAAGGTTTTTCTACTGAAAATACTTTGCGGCTATTCCGAGCAGAAAATGCAGAATTTCCGTGTTGTTCAAGTTGACTATTCTCTTAGAAATATAAAATTAATTATGAAAATAAGTTTTTGCAAAGCTAATTTTTAATTTCATAGAATTTTAAAGGTTAAGTACTATTCCAAGAAGATTTTTCGACTGAAAATACTTTACGGCTATTCCGAGCAGAAAATGCAGAATTTCTGTGTTGTTCAAGTTGACTTTTCTCTTACTAATATAAAATTTATTAGAAAAACAATTTTTTGCAAAGCAATCTTTTATATTTTATAGAATTTTAAAGGTTAAGAACTTTTCCAAAAAGGTTTTTTGTACTAAAAATACTTTACGGCTATTGCGAACAGAAAATGCAGAATTTCCGTGTTGTTCAAGTTGACTTTTTCTTAGAATTATAAAATTAATTTTGAAAATAAGTTTTTGCAAAGAAAATTTTTAATTTCATAGAATTTTAAAGGTTAAGAATTTTTCCAAGAAGGTTTTTCTACTGAAAATACTTTACGGCTATTGTGAGCAGAAAATGCAGAATTTCCGTGTTGTTCAAGTTGACTTTTCTTCTAGAAATATAAAATCCATTATGAAAATAAGTTTTTGAAAAGCAAATTTTTAATTTCATAGAATTTTATAGGTTAAGAACTTTTCCAGGAAGGTTTTTCTACTGCAAATACTTTACGGCTATGGCGAGCAGAAAATGCAGAATTTCCGTGTTGTTCAAGGTGACTTTTCTCTTAGAAATATAAAATTACTTATGAAAATAAGTTTTTGCAAAGCTAATTTTTAATTTCATAGAATTTTAAAGGTTAAGTACTTTTCCAAGAAGGTTTTTCTACTGAAAATACTTTACGGCTATTCCGAGCAGAAAATGCAGAATTTCTGTGTTGTTCAAGTTGACTTTTCTCTTACAAATATAAAATTAATTATGAAAATAAGTTTTTGAAAAGCAAATTTTTAATTTCATAGAATTTTAAAGGTTAAGTACTTTTCCAAGAAGGTTTTTCTACTGAAAATACTTTACGGCTATTGCGAACAGAAAATGCAGAATTTCCGTGTTGTTCAAGTTGACTTTTTCTTAGAATTATAAAATTAATTTTGAAAATAAGTTTTTGCAAAACAAATTTTTAATTTTATAGAATTTTAAAGGTTAAGTACTTTTCAAAGAAGGTTTTTTTACTACAAATAATTTATCGTTATTCCGAACAGAAAATGCAGAATTTCCGTGTTGTTCAAGTTACTTTTCTCTTAGAAATATAAAATTCATTATGAAAATAAGTTTTTGCAAAGCAAATTTTTAATTTTATAGAATTTTAAAGGTTAAGTACTTTTCCAAGAAGATTTTTCGACTGAAAATACTTTACGGCTATTCCGAGCAGAAAATGCAGAATTTCTGTGTTGTTCAAGTTGACTTTTCTCTTACTAATATAAAATTTATTAGAAAAACAATTTTTTGCAAAGCAATCTTTTATATTTTATAGAATTTTAAAGGTTAAGAACTTTTCCAAGATTGTTTTTCTACTGCAAATACTTTACGGCTATTATGAGCAGAAAATGCAGAATTTCCGTGTTGTTCAAGTTGACTTTTCTCTTAGAAATATAAAATTCATTATGAAAATAAGTTTTTGCAAAGCAAATTTTTAATTTTATAGAATTTTAAATGTTAAGTACTTTTCCAAGAAGGTTTTTCTACTGAAAATACTTTGCGGCTATTCCGAGCAGAAAATGCAGAATTTCTGTGTTGTTCAAGTTGACTTTTCTCTTACTAATATAAAATTTATTAGAAAAACAATTTTTTGCAAAGCAATCTTTTATATTTTATAGAATTTTAAAGGTTAAGAACTTTTCCAAGAAGGTTTTTCTACTGAAAATACTTTGCGGCTATTCCGAGCAGAAAATGCAGAATTTCCGTTTTGTTCAAGTTGACTATTCTCTTAGAAATATAAAATTAATTATGAAAATAAGTTTTTGCAAAGCTAATTTTTAATTTCATAGAATTTTAAAGGTTAAGTACTTTTCCAAGAAGATTTTTCTACTGAAAATACTTTACGGCTATTCCGAGCAGAAAATGCAGAATTTCCGTGTTGTTCAAGTTGACTTTTCTCTTACAAATATAAAATTAATTATGAAAATAAGTTTTTGAAAAGCAAATTTTTAATTTCATAGAATTTTAAAGGTTAAGTACTTTTTCAAGAAGATTTTTTTACTGAAAATACTTTACGGCTATTCCGAGCAGAAAATGCAGAATTTCCGTGTTGTTCAAGTTGACTTTTCTCTTAGAAATATAAAATTAATTATGAAAATAAGTTTTTGCAAAGCTAATTTTTAATTTCATAGAATTTTAAAGGTTAAGTACTTTTCCAAGAAGATTTTTCGACTGAAAATACTTTACGGCTATTCCGAACAGAAAATGCAGAATTTCTGTGTTGTTCAAGTTGACTTTTCTCTTAATAATATAAAATTTATTAGAAAAACAATTTTTTGCAAAGCAATCTTTTATATTTTATAGAATTTTAAAGGTAAAGAACTTTTCCAAGAATGTTTTTCTACTGCAAATACTTTACGGCTATTATGAGCAGAAAATACAGAATTTCCGTGTTGTTCAAGGTGACTTTTCTCTTAGAAATATAAAATTCATTATGAAAATAAGTTTCTGAAAAGCTAATTTTTAATTTCATAGAATTTTAAAGGTTAAGTACTTTTCCAAGAAGATTATTCGACTGAAAATACTTTACGGCTATTCCGAGCAGAAAATGCTGAATTTCTGTGTTGTTCAAGTTGACTTTTCTCTTACTAATATAAAATTTATTAGAAAAACAATTTTTTGCAAAGCAATCTTTTATATTTTATAGAATTTTAAAGGTTAAGAACTTTTCCAAAAAGGTTTTTGTACTAAAAATACTTTACGGCTATTGCGAACAGAAAATGCAGAATTTCCGTTTTGTTCAAGTTGACTTTTTCTTAGAATTATAAAATTAATTTTGAAAATAAGTTTTTGAAAAGCAAATTTTTAATTTCATAAAATTTTAAAGGTTAAGTACTTTTCCAAGAAGATTTTTCTACTGAAAATACTTTACGGCTATTCAGAGCAGAAAATGCAGAATTTCTGTGTTGTTCAAGTTGACTTTTCTCTTACTAATATAAAATTAATTAGAAAAACAATTTTTTGCAAAGCAATCTTTTATATTTTATAGAATTTTAAAGGTTAAGAACTTTCCCAAGAAGATTTTTCTACTGAAAATACTTTATGGCTATTGCGAACAGAAAATGTAGAATTTCCGTGTTGTTCAAGTTGACTTTTCTATTAGAAAATAATATCAATAAGAAAAACAATTTTTTGCAAAGCAATTTTTTAATTTTATAGAATTTTAAAGGTTACGAACTTTTCCAAGAAAGTTTTTCTACTGAAAATACTTTGCGGCTATTCCGAGCAGAAAATGCAGAATTTCCGTGTTGTTCAAGTTGACTATTCTCTTAGAAATATAAAATTAATTATGAAAATAAGTTTTTGCAAAGCAAATTTTTAATTTTATAGAATTTTAAAGGTTAAGTACTTTTCCAAGAAGGTTTTTCTACTGAAAATACTTTGCGGCTATTCCGAGCAGAAAATGCAGAATTTCCGTGTTGTTCAAGTTGACTATTCTCTTAGAAATATAAAATTAATTATGAAAATAAGTTTTTGCAAAGCAAATTTTTAATTTCATAGAATTTTAAAGGTTAAGTACTTTTCCAAGAAGGTTTTTCTACTGAAAATACTTTGCGGCTATTCCGAGCAGAAAATGCAGAATTTCCGTGTTGTTCAAGTTGACTTTTCTCTTACAAATATAAAATTAATTATGAAAATAAGTTTTTGAAAAGCAAATTTTTAATTTCATAGAATTTTAAAGGTTAAGTACTTTTCCAAGAAGGTTTTTCTACTGAAAATACTTTACGGCTATTCCGAGCAGAAAATGCAGAATTTTCCGTGTTGTTCAAGTTGACTATTCTCTTAGAAATATAAAATTAATTATGAAAATAAGTTTTTGCAAAGCTAATTTTTAATTTCATAGAATTTTAAAGGTTAAGTACTATTCCAAGAAGATTTTTCGACTGAAAATACTTTACGGCTATTCCGAGCAGAAAATGCAGAATTTCTGTGTTGTTCAAGTTGACTTTTCTCTTACTAATATAAAATTTATTAGAAAAACAATTTTTTGCAAAGCAATCTTTTATATTTTATAGAATTTTAAAGGTTAAGAACTTTTCCAAAAAGGTTTTTGTACTAAAAATACTTTACGGCTATTGCGAACAGAAAATGCAGAATTTCCGTGTTGTTCAAGTTGACTTTTTCTTAGAATTATAAAATTAATTTTGAAAATAAGTTTTTGCAAAGAAAATTTTTAATTTCATAGAATTTTAAAGGTTAAGAATTTTTCCAAGAAGGTTTTTCTACTGAAAATACTTTACGGCTATTGTGAGCAGAAAATGCAGAATTTCCGTGTTGTTCAAGTTGACTTTTCTTCTAGAAATATAAAATCCATTATGAAAATAAGTTTTTGAAAAGCAAATTTTTAATTTCATAGAATTTTATAGGTTAAGAACTTTTCCAGGAAGGTTTTTCTACTGCAAATACTTTACGGCTATGGCGAGCAGAAAATGCAGAATTTCTGTGTTGTTCAAGTTGACTTTTCTCTTAAAAATATAAAATTCATTATGAAAATAAGTTTTTGCAAAGCTAATTTTTAATTTCTTAGAATTTTAAAGGTTAAGTACTTTTCCAAGAAGATTTTTCGACTGAAAATACTTTACGGCTATTCCGAGCAGAAAATGCAGAATTTCTGTGTTGTTCAAGTTGACTTTTCTCTTAGAAATATAAAATTAATTATGAAAATAAGTTTTTGCAAAGCAAATTTTTAATTTTATAGAATTTTAAAGTTTAAGTACTTTTCCAAGAAGGTTTTTCGACTGAAAATACTTTACGGCTATTCCGAGCAGAAAATTCAGAATTTCCGTGTTGTTAAAGTTTACTTTTCTCTTAGAAATATAAAATTCATTATGAAAATAAGTTTTTGAAAAGCAAATTTTTAATTTCATAGAATTTTAAAGGTTAAGAATTTTTCCAAAAAGGTTTTTCTACTGAAAATACTTTACGGCTATTATGAGCAGAAAATGCAGAATTTCCGTGTTGTTCAAGTTGACTTTTCTTTTAGAAATATAAAATCCATTATGAAAATAAGTTTTTGAAAAGCAAATTTTTAATTTCATAGAATTTTAAAGGTTAAGTACTTTTTCAAGAAGATTTTTTTACTGAAAATACTTTACGGCTATTCCGAGCAGAAAATGCAGAATTTCCGTGTTGTTCAAGTAGACTTTTCTCTTAGAAATATAAAATTAATTATGAAAATAAGTTTTTGCAAAGCAAATTTTTAATTTTATAGAATTTTAAAGTTTAAGTACTTTTCCAAGAAGGTTTTTCTACTGAAAATACTTTACGGCTATTCCGAGCAGAAAATGCAGAATTTCTGTGTTGTTCAAGTTGACTTTTCTCTTAGAAATATAAAATTAGATATGAAAATAAGTTTTTGCAAAGCAAATTTTTAATTTTATAGAATTTTAAAGGTTAAGTACTTTTCCAAGAAGGTTTTACTACTGAAAATAATTTATCGTTATTCCGAACAGAAAATGCAGAATTTCCGTGTTGTTCAAGTTACTTTTCTCTTAAAAATATAAAATTCATTATGAAAATAAGTTTTTGCAAAGCAAATTTTTAATTTTATAGAATTTTAAAGGTTAAGTACTTTTTCAAGAAGATTTTTCTACTGAAAATACTTTATGGCTATTATGAGCAGAAAATGCAGAATTTCCGTGTTGTTCAAGTTGACTTTTCTCTTAGAAATATAAAATTCATTATAAAAATAAGTTTTTGAAAAGCTAATTTTTAATTTCATAGAATTTTAAAGGTTAAGTACTTTTCCAAGAAAATTTGTCTACTGAAAATACTTTACGGCTATTCCGAGCAGAAAATGCAGAATTTCCGTGTTGTTCAAGTTGACTATTCTCTTAGAAATATAAAATTCATTATGAAAATAAGTTTTTACAAAGCTAATTTTTAATTTCTTAGAATTTTAAAGGTTAAGTACTTTTCCAAGAAGATTTTTCGACTGAAAATACTTTACGGCTATTCCGAGCAGAAAATGCAGAATTTCTGTGTTGTTCAAGTTGACTTTTCTCTTACTAATATAAAATTTATTAGAAAAACAATTTTTTGCAAAGCAATCTTTTATATTTTATAGAATTTTAAAGGTTAAGAACTTTTCCAAGAAGGTTTTTCTACTGAAAATACTTTGCGGCTATTCCGAGCAGAAAATGCAGAATTTCCGTGTTGTTCAAGTTGACTTTTCTCTTAGAAATATAAAATTCATTATGAAAATAAGTTTTTGCAAAGCAAATTTTTAATTTTATAGAATTTTAAATGTTAAGTACTTTTCCAAGAAGGTTTTTCTACTGAAAATACTTTGCGGCTATTCCGAGCAGAAAATGCAGAATTTCCGTGTTGTTCAAGTTGACTATTCTCTTAGAAATATAAAATTAATTATGAAAATAAGTTTTTGCAAAGCTAATTTTTAATTTCATAGAATTTTAAAGGTTAAGTACTTTTCCAAG
Organism: Leptopilina drosophilae; assembly: GCA_032873175.1. NCBI lineage: Eukaryota > Metazoa > Arthropoda > Insecta > Hymenoptera > Figitidae > Leptopilina > Leptopilina drosophilae. The sequence continues at coordinate 55,723 of JAVJHS010000054.1, read as the reverse complement.
AAGATTTTTCGACTGAAAATACTTTACGGCTATTCCGAGCAGAAAATGCAGAATTTCTGTGTTGTTCAAGTTGACTTTTCTCTTACTAATATAAAATTTATTAGAAAAACAATTTTTTGCAAAGCAATCTTTTATATTTTATAGAATTTTAAAGGTTAAGAACTTTTCCAAAAAGGTTTTTGTACTAAAAATACTTTACGGCTATTGCGAACAGAAAATGCAGAATTTCCGTGTTGTTCAAGTTGACTTTTTCTTAGAATTATAAAATTAATTTTGAAAATAAGTTTTTGCAAAGCTAATTTTTAATTTCTTAGAATTTTAAAGCTTAAGTACTTTTCCAAGAAGATTTTTCTACTGAAAATACTTTATGGCTATTATGAGCAGAAAATGCAGAATTTCCGTGTTGTTCAAGTTGACTTTTCTCTTAGAAATATAAAATTCATTATGAAAATAAGTTTTTACAAAGCTAATTTTTAATTTCTTAGAATTTTAAAGGTTAAGTACTTTTCCAAGAAGATTTTTCTACTGAAAATACTTTACGGCTATTCCGAGCAGAAAATGCAGAATTTCCGTGTTGTTCAAGTTGACTTTTCTCTTAGAAATATAAAATTAATTATGAAAATAAGTTTTTGCAAAGCAAATTTTTAATTTTATAGAATTTTAAAGGTTAAGTACTTTTCCAAGAAGGTTTTTCTACTGAAAATACTTTGCGGCTATTCCGAGCAGAAAATGCAGAATTTCCGTGTTGTTCAAGTTGACTATTCTCTTAGAAATATAAAATTAATTATGAAAATAAGTTTTTGCAAAGCTAATTTTTAATTTCATAGAATTTTAAAGGTTAAGTACTATTCCAAGAAGATTTTTCGACTGAAAATACTTTACGGCTATTCCGAGCAGAAAATGCAGAATTTCTGTGTTGTTCAAGTTGACTTTTCTCTTACTAATATAAAATTTATTAGAAAAACAATTTTTTGCAAAGCAATCTTTTATATTTTATAGAATTTTAAAGGTTAAGAACTTTTCCAAAAAGGTTTTTGTACTAAAAATACTTTACGGCTATTGCGAACAGAAAATGCAGAATTTCCGTGTTGTTCAAGTTGACTTTTTCTTAGAATTATAAAATTAATTTTGAAAATAAGTTTTTGCAAAGAAAATTTTTAATTTCATAGAATTTTAAAGGTTAAGAATTTTTCCAAGAAGGTTTTTCTACTGAAAATACTTTACGGCTATTGTGAGCAGAAAATGCAGAATTTGCGTGTTGTTCAAGTTGACTTTTCTTCTAGAAATATAAAATCCATTATGAAAATAAGTTTTTGAAAAGCAAATTTTTAATTTCATAGAATTTTATAGGTTAAGAACTTTTCCAGGAAGGTTTTTCTACTGCAAATACTTTACGGCTATGGCGAGCAGAAAATGCAGAATTTCCGTGTTGTCCAAGGTGACTTTTCTCTTAGAAATATAAAATTACTTATGAAAATAAGTTTTTGCAAAGCTAATTTTTAATTTCATAGAATTTTAATGGTTAAGTACTTTTCCAAGAAGGTTTTTCTACTGAAAATACTTTACGGCTATTCCGAGCAGAAAATGCAGAATTTCTGTGTTGTTCAAGTTGACTTTTTCTTAGAATTATAAAATTAATTTTGAAAATAAGTTTTTGCAAAACAAATTTTTAATTTTATAGAATTTTAAAGGTTAAGTACTTTTCCAAGAAGGTTTTTTTACTAAAAATAATTTATCGTTATTCCGAACAGAAAATGCAGAATTTCCGTGTTGTTCAAGTTACTTTTCTCTTAGAAATATAAAATTCATTATGAAAATAAGTTTTTGCAAAGCAAATTTTTAATTTTATAGAATTTTAAATGTTAAGTACTTTTCCAAGAAGGTTTTTCTACTGAAAATACTTTGCGGCTATTCCGAGCAGAAAATGCAGAATTTCCGTGTTGTTCAAGTTGACTATTCTCTTAGAAATATAAAATTAATTATGAAAATAAGTTTTTGCAAAGCTAATTTTTAATTTCATAGAATTTTAAAGGTTAAGTACTTTTCCAAGAAGATTTTTCGACTGAAAATACTTTACGGCTATTCCGAGCAGAAAATGCAGAATTTCTGTGTTGTTCAAGTTGACTTTTTCTTAGAAATATAAAATTAATTATGAAAATAAGTTTTTGCAAAGCAAATTTTTAAGTTTATAGAATTTTAAAGGTTAAGTACTTTTTCAAGAAGACTTTTCTACTGAAAATACTTTATGGCTATTATGAGCAGAAAATGCAGAATTTCCGTGTTGTTCAAGTTGACTTTTCTCTTAGAAATATAAAATTCATTATGAAAATAAGTTTTTGAAAAGCAAATTTTTAATTTTATAGAATTTTAAAGGTTAAGAACTTTTCCAAGAAGGTTTTTCTACTGCAAATACTTTACGGCTATGGCGAGCAGAAAATGCAGAATTTCCGTGTTGTTCAAGGTGACTTTTCTCTTAGAAATATAAAATTACTTATGAAAATAAGTTTTTGCAAAGCTAATTTTTAATTTCATAGAATTTTAAAGGTTAAGTACTTTTCCAAGAAGGTTTTTCTACTGAAAATACTTTACGGCTATTCCGAGCAGAAAAATGCAGAATTTCTGTGTTGGTCAAGTTGACTTTTCTCTTACAAATATAAAATTAATTATGAAAATAAGTTTTTGAAAAGCAAATTTTTAATTTCATAGAATTTTAAAGGTTAAGTACTTTTCCAAGAAGGTTTTTCTACTGAAAATACTTTACGGCTATTGCGAACAGAAAATGCAGAATTTCCGTGTTGTTCAAGTTGACTTTTTCTTAGAATTATAAAATTAATTTTGAAAATAAGTTTTTGCAAAACAAATTTTTAATTTTATAGAATTTTAAAGGTTAAGTACTTTTCCAAGAAGGTTTTTTTACTAAAAATAATTTATCGTTATTCCGAACAGAAAATGCAGAATTTCCGTGTTGTTCAAGTTACTTTTCTCTTAGAAATATAAAATTCATTATGAAAATAAGTTTTTGCAAAGCAAATTTTTAATTTTATAGAATTTTAAAGGTTAAGTACTTTTCCAAGAAGATTTTTTCGACTGAAAATACTTTACGGCTATTCCGAGCAGAAAATGCAGAATTTCTGTGTTGTTCAAGTTGACTTTTCTCTTACTAATATAAAATTTATTAGAAAAACAATTTTTTGCAAAGCAATCTTTTATATTTTATAGAATTTTAAAGGTTAAGAACTTTTCCAAAAAGGTTTTTGTACTAAAAATACTTTACGGCTATTGCGAACAGAAAATGCAGAATTTCCGTGTTGTTCAAGTTGACTTTTTCTTAGAATTATAAAATTAATTTTGAAAATAAGTTTTTGCAAAGCAAATTTTTAATTGCATAGAATTTTAAAGGTTAAGTACTTTTCCAAGAAGATTTTTCTACTGAAAATACTTTACGGCTATTCCGAGCAGAAAATGCAGAATTTCCGTGTTGTTCAAGTTGACTTTTCTCTTAGAAATATAAAATTAATTATGAAAATAAGTTTTTGCAAAGCAAATTTTTAATTTTATAGAATTTTAAAGGTTAAGTACTTTTCCAAGAAGGTTTTTCTACTGAAAATACTTTGCGGCTATTCCGAGCAGAAAATGCAGAATTTCCGTGTTGTTCAAGTTGACTATTCTCTTAGAAATATAAAATTAATTATGAAAATAAGTTTTTGCAAAGCTAATTTTTAATTTCATAGAATTTTAAATGTTAAGTACTTTTCCAAGAAGGTTTTTCTACTGAAAATACTTTGCGGCTATTCCGAGCAGAAAATGCAGAATTTCCGTGTTGTTCAAGTTGACTTTTCTCTTACTAATATAAAATTTATTAGAAAAACAATTTTTTGCAAAGCAATCTTTTATATTTTATAGAATTTTAAAGGTTAAGTACTTTTCCAAGAAGATTTTTCGACTGAAAATACTTTACGGCTATTCCGAGCAGAAAATGCAGAATTTCTGTGTTGTTCAAGTTGACTTTTCTCTTACTAATATAAAATTTATTAGAAAAACAATTTTTTGCAAAGCAATCTTTTATATTTTATAGAATTTTAAAGGTTAAGAACTTTTCCAAAAAGGTTTTTTGTACTAAAAATACTTTACGGCTATTGCGAACAGAAAATGCAGAATTTCCGTGTTGTTCAAGTTGACTTTTTCTTAGAATTATAAAATTAATTTTGAAAATAAGTTTTTGCAAAGCAAATTTTTAATTGCATAGAATTTTAAAGGTTAAGTACTTTTCCAAGAAGATTTTTCTACTGAAAATACTTTACGGCTATTCCGAGCAGAAAATGCAGAATTTCCGTGTTGTTCAAGTTGACTTTTCTCTTAGAAATATAAAATTAATTATGAAAATAAGTTTTTGCAAAGCAAATTTTTAATTTTATAGAATTTTAAAGGTTAAGTACTTTTCCAAGAAGGTTTTTCTACTGAAAATACTTTGCGGCTATTCCGAGCAGAAAATGCAGAATTTCCGTGTTGTTCAAGTTGACTATTCTCTTAGAAATATAAAATTAATTATGAAAATAAGTTTTTGCAAAGCTAATTTTTAATTTCATAGAATTTTAAAGGTTAAGTACTATTCCAAGAAGATTTTTCGACTGAAAATACTTTACGGCTATTCCGAGCAGAAAATGCAGAATTTCTGTGGTGTTCAAGTTGACTTTTCTCTTACTAATATAAAATTTATTAGAAAAAACAATTTTTTGCAAAGCAATCTTTTATATTTTATAGAATTTTAAAGGTTAAGAACTTTTCCAAAAAGGTTTTTGTACTAAAAATACTTTACGGCTATTGCGAACAGAAAATGCAGAATTTCCGTGTTGTTCAAGTTGACTTTTTCTTAGAATTATAAAATTAATTTTGAAAATAAGTTTTTGCAAAGAAAATTTTTAATTTCATAGAATTTTAAAGGTTAAGAATTTTTCCAAGAAGGTTTTTCTACTGAAAATACTTTACGGCTATTGTGAGCAGAAAATGCAGAATTTGCGTGTTGTTCAAGTTGACTTTTCTTCTAGAAATATAAAATCCATTATGAAAATAAGTTTTTGAAAAGCAAATTTTTAATTTCATAGAATTTTATAGGTTAAGAACTTTTCCAGGAAGGTTTTTCTACTGAAAATACTTTACGGCTATTCCGAGCAGAAAATGCAGAATTTCTGTGTTGTTCAAGTTGACTTTTTCTTAGAATTATAAAATTAATTTTGAAAATAAGTTTTTGCAAAACAAATTTTTAATTTTATAGAATTTTAAAGGTTAAGAACTTTTCCAAGAAGGTTTTTTTACTAAAAATAATTTATCGTTATTCCGAACAGAAAATGCAGAATTTCCGTGTTGTTCAAGTTACTTTTCTCTTAGAAATATAAAATTCATTATGAAAATAAGTTTTTGCAAAGCAAATTTTTAATTTTATAGAATTTTAAAGGTTAAGTACTTTTCCAAGAAGATTTTTCGACTGAAAATACTTTACGGCTATTCCGAGCAGAAAATGCAGAATTTCTGTGTTGTTCAAGTTGACTTTTCTCTTACTAATATAAAATTTATTAGAAAAACAATTTTTTGCAAAGCAATCTTTTATATTTTATAGAATTTTAAAGGTTAAGAACTTTTCCAAGATTGTTTTTCTACTGCAAATACTTTACGGCTATTATGAGCAGAAAATGCAGAATTTCCGTGTTGTTCAAGTTGACTTTTCTCTTAGAAATATAAAATTCATTATGAAAATAAGTTTTTGCAAAGCAAATTTTTAATTTTATAGAATTTTAAATGTTAAGTACTTTTCCAAGAAGGTTTTTCTACTGAAAATACTTTGCGGCTATTCCGAGCAGAAAATGCAGAATTTCCGTGTTGTTCAAGTTGACTATTCTCTTAGAAATATAAAATTAATTATGAAAATAAGTTTTTGCAAAGCTAATTTTTAATTTCATAGAATTTTAAAGGTTAAGTACTTTTCCAAGAAGATTTTTCGACTGAAAATACTTTACGGCTATTCCGAGCAGAAAATGCAGAATTTCTGTGTTGTTCAAGTTGACTTTTCTCTTACTAATATAAAATTTATTAGAAAAACAATTTTTTGCAAAGCAATCTTTTATATTTTATAGAATTTTAAAGGTTAAGAACTTTTCCAAAAAGGTTTTTGTACTAAAAATACTTTACGGCTATTGCGAACAGAAAATGCAGAATTTCCGTGTTGTTCAAGTTGACTTTTTCTTAGAATTATAAAATTAATTTTGAAAATAAGTTTTTGCAAAGCTAATTTTTAATTTCTTAGAATTTTAAAGCTTAAGTACTTTTCCAAGAAGATTTTTCTACTGAAAATACTTTATGGCTATTATGAGCAGAAAATGCAGAATTTCCGTGTTGTTCAAGTTGACTTTTCTCTTAGAAATATAAAATTCATTATGAAAATAAGTTTTTACAAAGCTAATTTTTAATTTCTTAGAATTTTAAAGGTTAAGTACTTTTCCAAGAAGATTTTTCGACTGAAAATACTTTACGGCTATTCCGAGCAGAAAATGCAGAATTTCTGTGTTGTTCAAGTTGACTTTTCTCTTACTAATATAAAATTTATTAGAAAAACAATTTTTTGCAAAGCAATCTTTTATATTTTATAGAATTTTAAAGGTTAAGAACTTTTCCAAGAAGGTTTTTCTACTGAAAATACTTTGCGGCTATTCCGAGCAGAAAATGCAGAATTTCCGTTTTGTTCAAGTTGACTATTCTCTTAGAAATATAAAATTAATTATGAAAATAAGTTTTTGCAAAGCTAATTTTTAATTTCATAGAATTTTAAAGGTTAAGTAGTTTTCCAAGAAGATTTTTCGACTGAAAATACTTTACTGCTATTCCGAGCAGAAAATGCAGAATTTCCGTGTTGTTCAAGTTGACTTTTCTCTTAGAAATATAAAATTAATTATGAAAATAAGTTTTTGCAAAGCTAATTTTTAATTTCATAGAATTTTAAAGGTTAAGTAGTTTTCCAAGAAAATTTTTCGACTGAAAATACTTTACTGCTATTCCGAGCAGAAAATGCAGAATTTCCGTGTTGTTCAAGTTGACTTTTCTCTTAGAAATATAAAATTAATTATGAAAATAAGTTTTTGCAAAGCTAATTTTTAATTTCATAGAATTTTAAAGGTTAAGTACTTTTCCAAGAAGATTTTTCGACTGAAAATACTTTACGGCTATTCCGAGCAGAAAATGCAGAATTTCTGTGTTGTTCAAGTTGACTTTTCTCTTACTAATATAAAATTTATTAGAAAAACAATTTTTTGCAAAGCAATCTTTTATATTTTATAGAATTTTAAAGGTTAAGAACTTTTCCAAGAAGGTTTTTCTACTGAAAATACTTTGCGGCTATTCCGAGCAGAAAATGCAGAATTTCCGTTTTGTTCAAGTTGACTTTTCTCTTACTAATATAAAATTTATTAGAAAAACAATTTTTTGCAAAGCAATCTTTTATATTTTATAGAATTTTAAAGGTTAAGAACTTTTCCAAGAAGGTTTTTCTACTGAAAATACTTTACGGCTATTCCGAGCAGAAAATGCAGAATTTCTGTGTTGTTCAAGTTGACTTTTCTCTTACTAATATAAAATTTATTAGAAAAACAATTTTTTGCAAAGCAATCTTTTATATTTTATAGAATTTTAAAGGTTAAGAACTTTTCCAAGAAGATATTTCTACTGAAAGTACTTTACGGCTATTCCGAGCAGAAAATGTAGAATTTCCGCGTTGTTCAAGTTGACTTTTCTATTAGAAATATAAAATTAATTATGAAAATAAGTTTTTGCAAAGCAAATTTTTAATTTTATAGAATTTTAAAGGTTAAGTACTTTTCCAAGAAGGTTTTTCTACTGCAAATACTTTACGGCTATGGCGAGCAAAAAATGCAGAATTTCTGTGTTGTTCAAGTTGACTTTTCTCTTACTAATATAAAATTTATTAGAAAAACAATTTTTTGCAAAGCAATCTTTTATATTTCATAGAATTTTAAAGGTTAAGAACTTTTCCAAGAAGGTTTTTCTACTGAAAATACTTTACGGCTATTCCGAGCAGAAAATGCAGAATTTCTGTGTTGTTCAAGTTGACTTTTCTCTTAGAAATATAAAATTCATTATGAAAATAAGTTTTTGCAAAGCAAATTTTTAATTTCATAGAATTTTAAATGTTAAGTACTTTTCCAAGAAGATATTTCTACTGAAAATACTTTACGGCTATTCCGAGCAGAAAATGTAGAATTTCTGTGTTGTTCAAGTTGACTTTTCTCTTACTAATATAAAATTTATTAGAAAAACAATTTTTTGCAAAGCAATCTTTTATATTTAATAGAATTTTAAAGGTTACGAACTTTTCCAAGAAAGTTTTTCTACTGAAAATACTTTACGGCTATTATGAGCAGAAAATGCAGAATTTCCGTGTTGTTCAAGTTGACTTTTCTCTTAGAAATATAAAATTCATCATGAAAATAAGTTTTTGAAAAGCAAATTTTTAATTTCATAGAATTTTAAAGGTTAAGTACTTTTCCAAGAAGATTTTTCTAATGAAAATACTTTATCGTTATTCCGAACAGAAAATGCAGAATTTCCGTGTTGTTCAAGTTACTTTTCTCTTAGAAATATAAAATTCATAATGAAAATAAGTTTTAGGAAAGCAAAATTTTTAATTTCATAGAATTTTAAAGGTTAAGAACTTTTCCAAGAAGATTTTTCAATTGATAATTCTTCACGGCTAATACAAACAGAAAATGCAGAATTTCTGTGTTGTTCAAGTTGACTTTTCTCTTAGAAATATAAAATTAATTATGAAAATAAGTTTTTGCAAGGCAAATTTTTAATTTCATAGAATTTTAAAGGTTACGTACTTTTCCAAGAAGATTTTTCTACTGAAAATACTTTACGGCTATTCCGAGCAGAAAATGCAGAATTTCTGTGTTGTTTAAGTTGACTTTTCTTTTACTAATATAAAATTAATTATGAAAATATGTTTTTGCAAAGCAAATTTTTAATTTCATAGAATTTTAAAGGTTAAAAACTTTTCCAAGATGATTTTTCTAATGAAATTACTTTATCGTTATTTCGAACAGAAAATGCAGATTTTCCGTGTTGTTCAAGTTACTTTTCTCTTAGAAATATAAAATTCATTATGAAAATAAGTTTTTGAAAAGCAAATTTTTAATTTCATAGAATTTTGAAGATTAAGAACTTTTCCAAGAAGATTTTTCTACTGAAAATACTTTACGGCTATTGCGAACAGAAAATGCAGAATTTCCGTGTTGTTCAAGTTGACTTTTTCTTAGAATTATAAAATTAATTAGAAAAACAATTTTTTGCAAAGCAATTTTTTATGTTTTATAGAATTTTAAAGGTTAAGAACTTTTCCAAGAAGGGTTTTCTACTGCAAATACTTTACGGCTATGGCGAGCAGAAAATGCAGAATTTCTGTGTTGTTCAAGTTGACTTTTCTCTTAGAAATATAAAATTAATTATGAAAATAAGTTTTTGCAAAGCAAATTTTTAATTTCATAGAATTTTAAAGGTTAAGTACTTTTCCAAGAAGATTTTTCTAATGAAAATACTTTATCGTTATTCCGAACAGAAAATGCAGAATTTCCGTGTTGTTCAAGTTACTTTTCTCTTAGAAATATAAAATTCATAATGCAAATAAGTTTTTGAAAAGCAAATTTTTCTTAGAATTATAAAATTAATTGGAAAAACAATTTTTTGCAAAGCAATTTTTTATGTTTTATAGAACTTTGAAGTTTAAGTACTTTTCCAAGAAAATTTTTCTACTAAAAATACTTTACGGCTATTCCGAGCAGAAAATGCAGAATTTCCGTGTTGTTCAAGTTGACTTTTCTCTTAGAAATATAAAATTCATTATGAAAATAAGTTTTTGAAAAGCAAATTTTTAATTTCATAGAATTTTAAAGGTTAAGATCATTTCCAAAAAGATATTTCTACTGATAATTCTTCACGGCTAATCCAAACAGAAGAGACATAATTTCTTTATTGTTCAAGTTGACTTTTCTCTCAGAAAAATAAGATTCAATTCGGAGAACGATTCTATGCAAAGCAATTTCTTAATTTTATAGAATTTTAAATGTTAAGAACTTTTCCAAGAAGATTTTTCTACTGAAAATAGTTTGCAGCTATTTCGAACAGAAAATGCAGGAAGTCCTTGTTGTTCAAGTTGATTTTTCTCTTAAAAAATTTAATCAATTAGAAAAACAATTTTTTTTAAAGCAATTTCTTAATTTTATAGAATTTTAAAGGTTAAGAACTTTTTCAAGAAGATTTTTTACTGAAAATAGTTTATGGCTATTCTGAGCAGAAAAGGCAGAATTTCTTTATTGTTCAATTTGACTTTTCTCTTAAAAAATAAAAAATTTTAGGAAAACAATAATTTGTAAAGCAATTTCTTAATTTTATAGAATTTTAAAAGTTAAGAACTTATTTCCAAGAAGATTTTTCTTCTGAAAATACTTTTCGGCTATTTAGAGCAGAAAATGTAGAATTTCTTTATTGTTCAAGTTGACTTTTCTCTTAAAAAAATAAAATTCTATTTTTGAAAAGCTATTCTTAAATTTGTTACATTTTTGTATGCAAAGTAATTTTCTAAGATTATTTTTCGACTAAAAATACTATGCGGCTACTGAAGCAAAAATTGTCTTTTTATTGTCACCACTTACTCGATTTAAAATATTTGGCTTTTAAAATTGAATAGTTTCTACACTGTCCCACTAAAGTTTATTTATTTAACACATGCCTTACACAGAGTGTGACGTCATAATTGTTCATTTAAGTGTATATTAGGAAATCAATTAGGTAATAAATGAAATTAATCGAATTTATCAACATTTAATTTAGATAAAAGTTACGGTAATATACTTAATAAGTGGTAATCTATTTTTTCGCTCTTGTCAAATCACGAAATAGGGAATTACCGTTTATATTATCTAGCATTGTTTAGCGAACCTTTAAATAAACATTAAATATTGTATAATTTCCGTAAATGCAAATTGCAATATTATTCAATCTTCTTTTGTTTTAAACATTTTAATTTAAGGTTAACTTTTAAATGAGATAATAATTGTCAAAATTTCAAAAAAGTAAGTTTTCTAATTTTATATTATATTTTTAAATAGAATATTTTTATAAATTTTAATTTAATTTTTAAAATTTCTATTATAGTGCCTAATGAATTTAAGAGGATTAGTCCCATCACGAATTTTCAAAAATTGAAAATAGTGGAATGGGTACGGAGGAATCCATCATTATTAATGATGAATGTGAATAATTCTTGCAACTGGAGACAACTGGAAACGATATTGAATAACATGAATCCGTCCGGTGCAAGAAATGCAGAAGAATGGAAGCAGGTGAATGAAATGTTATTTACAATTTAAATTCATTACTGTATTACAGTTTAATATAAGGGCAATTGTACGTAACATTTTTCTATGACACTTAAAAATCTGTTACATATATTTTTTCTTGTCCTGTATACAAAGATATTAAAAACATATTTTTTAATTTTTGTATAATTGCCCAAATTTTCGAGTAATGAATTTTGGAAATTTAGGATTTTTTAAAGGAGACCTAATTTCAGTAGCTTATAACTTTGTTTATAAAAAAGTTGTCAAAGAAAGAAACTTTTGGTTTTTCTTTAACTTTTATGTAATTTGAACAGAATTTTTTAAACATTTTTATTAAAAAAAATTATTTTCTTATAACCAATAGTATATTACATTATAAGGGCAGAAAGTTTGAATTCCGGTTTTGCGCGAAATGATGCCTGAGGCGAAACCAAGGGCATCATCGCACTATGAAGGGCTTCTAAATTTCTGCCTGTGTAATGTATACTATTTTTCTTTTTATACGGTCGAAAGTATGCTCGTTAATTTATTTTTTAAGAAAATTACAATCGTGATTAACTTGACAGTCGGCCATTTTTATTTACTTTCGCTCCCCTCTTCAACGCCAGTAGAGTACGCTCGTGAAGCTCTGGTTTTCTCTCTCTATCTCTCTCTCTCTCTCTTGCAAACTTTAAAAACATTTCTATTTAAATTACTTAAAAGATAAAGAAAATCCAAAATTTACTTTCTTTGACAACTTTTTTTTAAACTTAATACTTTCAAAGTTTACGCTACTGAAATTAGGTCTACCTTTAAAAATCTTAAATTTCGAAAATTCATAACCTTCGCGCTACCGGACGGCCACCCGGGGTGACCAACTAATACATAATGTTGAATATCTCCTCAAATTTTGTATCAATCGAATCGCCATTTTAACTCACTGAACAAAATTTTATCTACTTTAGAAAAAAACAAAAATAAATTTTTTTTTTACACTTCTTCTTGTTTATTTATAACAATTAAAACAGTATGTACGAGAATACTGAAAATTGACCGGGTGTTTGTTCTTGTATATCGCAAAAAAATAAAAATAAAATCGTTAAACTTTTACAGTAAAATTGTTTTATATCAATAAATAAAATATATTATGATTTTAAAATACATTTTTTATTTGTTTAAAAAAATAATTGTTGTTATTTACCAACTTTTTCCAGAATACACCTAGAAAGTTGCAATTTTTTCCTAATTTTGCAATTTACTAAATCTTTTATGATTACAGATAAAGAATAAAAGTTGAATAAAAATTAAACTATTTTTTAAACAATTTTTAAAGAAATTATTGTTGTTATTTACCAACTTTTTCCAGAATGCACCTAGAAAGTTGCAATTTTTTCCTAATTTTGCAAATAACTAAATCTTATATAATTACTGACAAAAAATAAAAATTTAACTATTGTTTAAACAATTTTTAAACAAATTATTGTTGTTATTTACCAACTTTTTTCAGAATACACCTAGAAAGTTGCAGTTTTTTCCTAATTTTGCATTTTAATAAATCTTTTATGATTACAGATAAAGAATAAAAGATGAATAAAAATAAAACTATTTTTTAAACAATTTTTAAACAAATTATTGTTTTTATTTACCGACTTTTTCCAGAATGCACCTAGAAAGCTGCAGTTAAATTGTTTAAAAAATAGTTTAATTTTTATTCAACTTTTATTCTTTATCTGTAATCAGAAAAGATTTAGTAAATTGCAAAATTAGGAAAAAATTGCAACTTTCTAGGTGTATTCTGGGAAAAGTTGGTAAATAACAACAATAATTTGTTTAAAAATTGTTTAAACAATAGTTAAAATTTTTTTTCTTTATCAGTAATTATATAATATTTAGTTAATTGCAAAATTAGGAAAAAACTGCAACTTTCTAGGTGTATTCTGTAAAAAGTTAGTAAAGAATAACAATAATTTGTTTAAATAATTTCTTAATAATAAAACATAAATGTTTTATGTCATGAAACATTATTAAGATACAGCATTTGTATTAATACATAATTATATTTCAATCTTTTGATGAATTTTAATCGTTTTGGGAACATAGTAGTAAAAAAGCGTTTGGCCACCCCGGGTGGCCGTCCGGTAGTCCGCGTATACAAAAAGCATTGGTAGCGCGAAGGATAACTCGAAAATTTGTGCAATTATACAAAAATTAAAAAATACGTATTTAATATTTTCGATAAAGAACGAGAAGAAAGTATGTTTAACCGATTTTTAAATGTCACAAAGAATTGCCTATAAATATTAATAAAAAATTTTTTATAAATTTTTACATACACGGAAAAAAAGAAATTAGGTGCAGCTGTAAACAGATGTTTGCTGTGAAATATCTGAAAATTAGCTACCACAGCTAAGAAGTTTGCAGTGGCAGCGAACATGTTAGCTGAGACAGAAAACATTAGTAAAAATTTATGCGAGTTTGCAGTCATAGCAAACTTGTTTGATCTCACAGCGAACTTTTTCGCTGTCCCTGTTTCAACGAACAAGGTTTGCTGTGTCAGCAAAATGTTCGCTGCCACAGCAAACCCTTTCTATGCGTGTAGACAATAATTATGTTATAGGGTAAGTGCGGGTATAGTCGGACATTTTCATGTTTTTTGGCAAATAAATAATTTATAAATCCAAAATATCTGACAGATGTCTGACTATAGAAAAAAGTGAAAAAAGAGTTCGACTACTAGTGCAATTAATAAAAATATAAACCTTTTGTATTGAATATTAATTCAAAACAGTCATTTATTTAACAAAATTTACAAATTACATATTTTATAATAATTTTTTATTTAAATTTAATAGACTTTCCAGAGGTGGTTGTGGAGGACGCAAAAGAAGAATAGGGACGAGCTTCCAATGAATCATTTAGAAAAAGAATTATTCGAAGAATATTCAAACTTAAAAATTGAAATAATGCGCAAAAAATTTGTAAAGAAATAGTTATTATTGTTTGAGAAAGTGTGCATATTTTAAAAATAAAATAATAATTACGATTATTAACTTTCCTTGATTATTTTCGAGAATTTAATTATTTTTAATAGAATCTAAAGAAATTTAAATTATTTCAAAATTTGTCAATTATTTGTTTATAAAAGATTTGGGAGAATAAAAAATGGATAGCCTGCGATAGAAACAATATTATTAAAAGAGATAAGTATATTCTTAGATGAAATTAGAGGTAGAAAGAGATAGATGTGGACATTGAAAGTATTAAAAGAGATGAAATAAAGGTTATTAAAAAAGATTTATAAAGAAGGAGATATAAAAAGTGATTGAAGTGATAAAGTTAGGATAGGCTAAGATAGAGAAACTTTATCTCTTTCAATCTCCGAGATGAAAAAATATTCAAAGAGATAGGATTTCTATCCCTTTATTTCCCGCAGGGTAAAGATCTAGTGAACAGTGCGAAAAAAATGAATTCTTCATTAACAATTTTATTATTTAAAGCTATTAACTAAACTAAAGCTCTTAGCTTCGCACATCTCGAAAATTCGATTGTCCAATATTTCATAAGAATTGATTATTAATTAATTAGAAAAATTGACATTTATACTATTTAACAGAATAAATCATTACAATTTTAATAAAGTACAATAAAAATATTTTAACCTTCTCATTTTATTATTTTAATTAGGTTATGAATAAAAAAAATTTTTAATTTACATTTTTTTGTTTTAATTAACTAATTATTTAATTTGTTTCGATATTTTAATTAATTATGAAATAAATAAATTTAAAGAAACTTTATTTATGTAAAAAATTTTATGTATATTTTTTAAACTGAACAATTTTTTTTAAATCCACCATTTTAGATCCGTCATTTTTAATATTTTTTATATATTCGATTCTTATGTTATTAAAGTCACTAAATTAAAAAAAAAACATTTAGAAAAAGCAGAAATTCAGCTTTATTTATAGAAATTAAGTAAATTATCATAAAAATCAGTTTCTCAAAATACCCCCCTACCTCTACAAAGTCTGTAAAAAGAGAACACGAATTTACTTTTAGGTCCAACAATGTTTTTCTTTTTAGGTACTCCTTAAGGAAGAAAACCTACCATATCGAAGTCTTGGCAATAATCCAAATTTTTTGTTTATTTACCAATGTAATGCAGGATTTTTAATTAAAAAAGATATATATTTTCATAAATAAAATAATTTTTTTGAAGTAACTAAATATTTATATATATCAAAACTTCAATTATTCATTATAACTAGTTATTTTACTTGAGTTTAATATCCCTTTAATTGCGTCAAATAATTAATTATTTAATTCAAATACAAAATTTATTTCCCTCAGAACAAAGCAGTTTTTGATTCAAATAAATATCAATTTGTATTAAATAAATGAAATATTTTTATAATTATAAAAATAATAAAAATTAAAATTTTCTACTACAGATTCTATCTTCTAAGGCACTCAAGCTTGAAAGTATTAGGCACTAAATTTTTACAATTAATTAAAAGCTGAAACCTACGGGGATCAAAACCCAGACGTACTTAAACCTAACCTAAGATCTATAACCGAATGTACTTGAAAATTTTTTTTCGATATGTCTGTATAAACTGCAAGTGTAAAAATCTCAAGATTTCATAATAATTTTATAAAATTATTTTAAATTAATTTGAATATTATTAAAATAATTGAATTGCTATTTTCGAAAAGGGCTCAACTCTAAAAACTATAAGTGTCATTTTTACATAACAAATGACAGTGAAAATGACTCTTACGATTTTTAGAGTTGAGCCCTTTTCGAAAATAGCAATTCAATTATTTTTAACATATTTATTATTCATATAATAGATTTTTGGATTTTTAAATTGATTTTTTATCCATAAATGAAAGATTTTTTTATTAAAACCATCATTTAGACATAAACAAATAAAAAAATAATTAAATAGATGTTATATGTTAACAACAAAAAAATTGTATATTAAAAAATAGTTAAAATACGTAGTTAATTCAGAAAAAAATGCATTTTTTTAATGATGGAATAAGAGATTTAATAAACAAACTTTTTTATTTTTAAAACAAAACATAAAAAGGATTATTAAATATAAAAGAATTAATTATTGTTCATCAGAAAAGCTTTAACCTTGTTAGAAACAAAAGCGTAACAAAAATCGTTGTCAACAACATCTGTTTGATTTCCCCCTTTATCGTCATCTTCTGTACTTTCATCATCATCCTCACTTTCATCATCATTTATAATGATATTTTCATTATCCTTGCCCTCATCTTCATCTTCGTCCGTTGTCTTGTCCTCATCGGTGTTTCCCTCATAATCGGGTTTCTCTTTTAGGAGGTGCTTATTTTCAGGTTCCCAATCTCTCTCTTCTTTTACTTTTCTTTTTTTCCCTTTCGCTTGTGGAAAATGATCGCGTAATAAATTAATTTTTTCTTTCCTTTTTTTCTCTCTTGCATCAAACTGCAAATAAACTTTATGTTAATAATAATAATAAAATAATAATAAAAATACAATAATAATAATAATAATAATAATAATAATAATAATAATAATGATTATAATAATAATAATAATAATAATAATAATAATTAATATTATTATTATTTTGTAATTGTATCCTTACTAACGTGCATTAAAAATCTACATTTTTGTACTGTACAAAATCACGGGAAAATACAGCATAGTATGGAAAAATAAAAAAATGGTTTTTATGTAATTTTTTCTAAAATTAAACATCTCAATTTTTAGAGTTCGGCAAAGTACGAGATAGTACAGCAAAGTATGTGAGAAAAAAATCAATTTGTTTTAGTTTTTCCTTGAAAAATTTTAAATCTCAATTTTTAGAGTTTGGCAAAGTACGAGAAAGTACAGCAAAGTATGTGAGAATAAAAAATGGTTTTTTTGTAATTTCTTCTAAAATTCAAAATCTCTATTTTTGGAGTTTGAAAAATTACAGGAAAATACAGCAAAGTATGGGAGAATAAAGAAATCGATTTGTTTTAGTTTTTCCTTGGAAATTTTAAAATTTCAATTTTTGTAGTTTGAAAAATTACAGGAAAATACAGCAAAGTATAGGAGAATAATAAAATTGATTTTTTATTTTAGTAATTCCTTTTATAATTAAAAATCTTAATTTTCGAAGTTTTAAAAATTACGGGAAAATACAACAAAGTATGGGAGAATATAGAAATCGAATTGTTTTAGTTTTTCCTTGGAAAATTTAAAATCTCAAATTTGGAGATTGAAAAATTACAGGAAAATACAGCAAAGTATGGGAGAGTAACGAAATCTATTTGTTTTAGTTTTTCCTTGGAAAATTTAAATTCTCAATTTTTGGAGATTGGAAAATTATGGGAAAATACAGCAAAGTATAAGAGAGTTAAGAAATCTATTTGTTTTAGTTTTTTCTTGGAAAATTCAAAATCTCAATGTTTGGAGTTTGGAAAATTACAGGAACATACAGCAAAGTATGGGAGAATAAAGAAATCGATTTGTTTTAGTTTTTCCTTGGAAAATTTAAAATTTCAATTTTTGAGTTTGAAAAATTATTGGAAAATACAGCAAAGTATAAGAGATTAAAGAAATCGATTTGTTTTAGTTTATCCTTGGAAAATTAAAAATCTCAATTTTTAGAGTTTGGCAAAGTACGAGAAAGTACAGCAAAGTATGTGAGAATAAAAAAATCGATATGTTTTAGTTTTTCCTTGGAAAATTTAATATCTCAATTTTTTTGGAGTTTGGAAAAATATGGGAAAATAAAAAATGTTTTTTTTGTAATTTCTTTTAAAATTAAAAATCTTAATTTTTGAAGTTTTAAAAATTACGGGAAAATACAGCAAAGTATGGGAGAATATAGAAATCGAATTGTTTTAGTTTTTCCTTGAAAAATTTTAAATCTCAATTTTTGGAGATTGGAAAATTACGGTAAAATACACCAAAGAATAGGAAAATAAAAATTTTTTTTTCAATAATTTCTTCTAAAATTTATAATCTCAATTTTTTGAGTTTGGCAAAGTACGAAAAAGTACAGCAAAGTATATGAGAATAAAAAAAACCGATTTATTTTAATTTTTCCTTGGAAAATTAAAAATCTCAATTTTTAGAGTTTGTCAAAATACGAGAAAGTACAGCAAAGTAAGGGAGAATAAAGAAATCGATTTGTTTTAGTTTTTCCTTGGAAAATTTAATATCTCAATTTTTGGAGTTTGAAAAATTACAGGAAAATACAGCAAAGTATGGGAGAATAATAAAATTGAGATTTTTTTTTAATAATTCCTTTTAAAATTAAAAATCTTAATTTTTGAAGAATTAAATATTTGATTTTTTGTAGTATTTTCTTATAAAATTAAAACTATGGAGTATTTGAGTTTAGCAAAGTACGAGGAAATACAGAATAGTATGAGATAATAAAAAAATTCAATTTTTTGTAGTATTTTCTATTAAAATTAAAAATCTTAATTTTTTGAGTTTTTCAAAATACGGGAAAATATAGGAAATAATGGAAAAATGAAAAAAAAAATTTTTTAAATATTTTATTCGAAAATTAAAAATCTTAATTTTTGGAATTTGGCAAAGTACCGGAAAGTACAGCAAAGTATGGGAAAATAAAAAATTGATTTTTAAGGTATTTTTTTTTTAAATTAAAAATCTCTATTTTTGGAGTTTGCATAGTATTGGAAAGTACCGCAAGTTCTATTCCATCCGCTCGCTTAGAAATACTTACATATTCCTCGTCGCTTTCGTCATCAGATTTTGATGTGCTAGGTCCAGCTTGTTCTTCAAATGACGAGTATGATGAATAGCGCAATCGTTTTTTATTTTTTTGGCGGATAGCATCGCTTTTTGTTGCTGTAAATTAATTATGTCTTGTAATAAAGAAACTTTTAGTTGATATTTCGTGTCGAATTTTATACTTTTTTCCTGACAGAATTTTATAAAAATTTTCTAAAAGAAATTCGTTTGAATTTTGTACGAATTTCTTATGAAAATTTGGAAGAAAATTGTTAAAAGAAATTTTTAGGTATTATTTCAGGCGGTATTCCATGTGAATTTCCATGAAGAATGTTTTTATGCATTTTTTAAAAAATTCATTAATAATTCACTTCAATTCCGTACGGAATTTGATCTGAAAATTATCGGAAATTTTTTTTTAAATTATCAATAGAATTTCCCTGCAAATTTTCAAACGAGTTCCTGAGCGAAATTCTTTTTGAAAATCCATGTTCTTAACTTTATTTAATTTAACTTTAAAAATTAAATAAAATTTCAAGTAATTTCAATAAAAATAAAACCAAACTAAAAATAAAACAAGGAAAATGTTTTTAAATAAAAATGAGATTTTTAATATTTTTGAATATATTATTTATAATGTTAATAATTACTTTCTTCTGTGATGGAAGCAATCACAGCTTTGCACCATCTTGATTCATCTTTAACACATTTGACATTATAAACTCTGTTTGGTTGAAATTCTCTCCCTCCTAATTCAACATCATCCAGAGGAACAACATAAGAAATGTCTTTTTTGTGATTGCCGCAGTAATTTTCTGTGTATTTCACAAAAGCCCACTTTGTTAACTTAGACATTTTTATCTATTAACTGAAATAACCTTTAATTTTCTTATCCACACAACTCTAAAGTTAGCCGTATGTGTATTCTTTTGATTTATTTCTAGGTTTGAATTTTCTTTTGTACACATTTATGCACAATATATTTTCGAGGTTACAGAAAATCTATATAGATTTTTACACGGAAAAACTTTTTTCAAGAGTATTTCCTAAACTTATTCAAGAACTCAGGATATGGAAATAATACAAGAAATGCTACGAAACCATAAATTGAAACATTATTTTAAGCTGTTCAGGGATAACTGTAGTAAATTTCTGGACTACTTGTTGAGTTTTCTTGAAAAAGTCCTGAACTTGTTTAAGAATAG
This sequence comes from Leptopilina drosophilae, assembly GCA_032873175.1. NCBI lineage: Eukaryota > Metazoa > Arthropoda > Insecta > Hymenoptera > Figitidae > Leptopilina > Leptopilina drosophilae. Next base: position 35,387 of record JAVJHS010000054.1, on the reverse strand, counting down.
AAAAATGTAAAATTAGCGAAAAAAATTTGCCCGCGTGAGTAGTCGAACCTGAGACCTCGACACTCAAGGTCGCTCCGCCTTATGCCACTCGGCTGCAGGGACGCGTTACGATACTTTAGTTTTAGATCGTTTTAAAGCGTTTAAAGCCAAGTGGCGCTGTATACCTATTGGTTACGCTACGCCTTCTTTCTTAAATAGTTCTAGACTTTTTCAGCGCGCAGTGACTGAAGAACTCAGTCGCAGCGTCAAGAACAATTATTTCCAAGCCATTAGAAAAACACCTGAAAATTCTTTAATGAATATTGAACTTTTCTAAAAGGAGTTCTAAATTTTTCCCATATCCTGAGTTCCTGAATAAATTTAGTAATGACTCTTGAAAAAAGTTTTTCCGTGTAGGGTTCCGTACTCCGGTAGGAACCCTATTAAAACGGCTACGAAAAATGATCATGTACCTCCCACTTAGCGCTAACAGTTTTTTAACTAGAAAGATGAAAATTTATGCATATGTATTTTCAAAAATGGATTACAGGAAAAATATAGCGAACATATTTGGTATTGATCTTCATAGTGTTTTCAGCAAAAAAAACTCAAAAATTTTGAAAATTTCGAAAAAAATCATGCCCCCTCTGGCACCCACAGTTTTTTTCCTAGAGAGCTGAAAATTGACATAATTATTCATTTTTACGCGTCGATTACATTGATCTTAAAAAAACTAAAATCTCTTTGTGCAAAGTCGAAAATTCTTTAACCCTTCTTGGTTCTCACAGCGCCCACACTTTTTTACCTAGATTGGTACACTTTTGTATTTTCACGTGTAGATTACAGGCAAAATATAGTATAAACGATTATAATTGATCTTCCTTACGTTTTGAGAGAAAACCTAACTTTTTTTTTCAAATTTTGATAATAATTATACGTATGCTAGTTCTCTCAATTCTTAACCTAGTTGTCTGGCGTTATACATTTTTATTTATTTTTTCGTGCAGATTTCAACAAACATACAGAAAAAATTATTGGAGTTCATCTTCATATTTTTTTGCGAAAAACTAAAATTTTTTTTTGATTTAGAAAAAAAGTGTCTATCCTCCCCTTGGTTTTTACAATTTTTTTCCTATTGGACTGCAGTTTTACTTATTTTATGTATTTTCATGTGTAAATTTCAAGAAAAATACACCAAACATGAATAGATTTGATCATCTTATTTTTTTCAGCAAAAAACTCAAAGTTTTTAAAAATTTAGTTAAAAAAGCGTGTATTTTAACCTAGCACCAACAGTTTTTTATCTCAAGAGATGAAAATTGGTACACTTTTGTATTTTCACGTGTAGATTACAGTAAAAAATCTTTAATGTTTCATATTTTATAAACAACAAAATTTCTTAATTTAATATTTTTTTAACAATTATTTTATTTTAAAAAAATTATTTATTTTAATTTCTTTAATGTATATTTAAAAAGGCCATTCATAAATTATGTGAAGAATTTAGGGAAGCAAAAATAGACAAATTTTAACGTTTTATTTCAGAAAAAATACAGCGAAATAATATTGGAGTTGATCTTTATATTTTTTTAAGCAAAAAAAGTAAAAGCTTTAAACAAGGGTACGGAACCCTCGTTGTTAGTACGAAAACATTATCTTTATGAATAGTAAAATATTTCGCCAAAATTTAATTATATTTATAAATCATAAAAATTTTTGCCAAAATGATGTTATTTTCAAAAATTTTTTGATTTAAAGATTTTTATTTTCTAAAGGTCTGGGATAGAGAGGAGGAGAAACGAAAAGATGAAGCAAGGTAAATTTTAAGAGGGAAATATTTTTTTTAAACGTCTCTTTTTTCGATTTCAGGGTGACCACGTGTCACTAAACTAAAGTCATGGAAATGTGATGAAAAAATTTGTTGACAGAGAAATTAAGAAAATTGAGACTTTTTCATATTTTCCTATATAAAATAATTTTGTTTGGGACAGTGATTTTAATGTCAGTAAATAATTGTCAGGAAAATTTATAAACTGAAACTTGTGGCCACCCTGGATTTGGTATTTTATTTGGAGTAGGATCACAAACTTTTTTTTCACATTGAAATGATGGGAAATATAATCAAAATCAAAATAGCTAAAAAATTCTGGACATTTCGATCGAAATAGCGTGAATTTTTATAAATAATTAAATTTTCAAAAGGTTTCAAATTAAAATCCTTTTAAAAATTGAATTTTTCATACTTTTAAAGAAAAATTTTGTAAAATTACTTTTTTTAATTTCAAATTATTTCAAAATAAGATAGAAGAATTTTTGAATAATTATTTATAAATGTTTGTAAAATTGATCAAAATTTATTAGAAAATTTTTCGACAATAGAATTATTTAAGTATAATAATGAACATTTCATTAAATAATTGAATGTTTCTTAAAATTAAATTTTCATAAACAATTTTACCAACAAATTTTTAAATAATATTTGAATTTTATTTGACAAATTGTAATAAAAGTTTCAAAAATAATTTCATTTTTCAATAAATTCGAAGAAAAATATGTTTTTAAAATAATTTAAACTCTGCCAAAAAAATTATTAAAATTTTTGTAAATAATTGAATTTTGGCGATTAATTTTATTATTTATAAAGAAAATTCAAATTTTAAATAGAATTTTTGTATGTTTTCTAACACGATTGGATTTTTGCAAACAATTAATGTTAGTTTCCAAAATAATAAAATTCTTTAGATGAATTTCCTTAAAATTTATTGTTAAATAATTGAATTCTTTTGTGAATGTAAACGAAATTTCTCCAAAAACAATAGTTTTTTTTGTTGAAACGTAAAATGGACGGATTTTTTTTTGCATGATCTTGTTACTTTACGTCCCTAGAAAAATTTTTTGAAGTACAAAAAAATATAGATGCACCTGAATCGCCTAAACCTGACTGTTTACATTCACCCCGAGATTTTGAAATTTCCTAAAATTCGGGGTAAATGTAAACACTACTGTAGTTAAGCTAGGTTTAAGAAACAAGTTATTTCAAGTATACTACTGTTTTAAGGGATAGCAAAAGTGACAAAAATTCTTCGTAGATGTATAGTAAATCAACCAATTGACTGATATTGAATCATAAAATAAACAATCAACCATTACAAAATTAGTAATGTAAAAACTTAAATAACTTCAACAAATTTAATATATTTTCAATCAACTTGGTAAAAAAAGTTTTTAAGGTTGCTGAATAAGAATCTAAAATCAAATTTTTAAATTTCAAAATATCGGATCCAATAACACAGGACTGCAAAATTTAGAATTTTGTCAGACCCAGAAACGGGATAAGTAATTTCCGATGTAATTTATCACTTTGAATCCAAAACTGACAGCGAAATTGCTCTATCACGTCAGGATTCTGAGATATTCTAACCTAAAAGAGTGAAAAAGACCATTTTTGGCAACATTCGACTCTCAATAAAATCTACAAAAATTTTTTTTATCATTGGAACAAATTTTAAAAGAAAGTACAATTAATCACCTTTCAAAATATTCTACACCCAATCAAATTCGACTTTTTTCACTATGGTACAACAATTTAAAGTTTCCGTTACACGACCTACAAACTGAGAAATGGAAAAATAGAATAATTGGAAAGTATTTTAACTTGAGGTCGTTAATTACGAATCCGATGTCAGATTTTCGAAATTCAAAATGGCGGATCTAATATGACGACATATCGAATCTAATATGATAGGTACTCTATAAAAATTTATCTAAATTACTTAAAATTAATTTCTTTTGCGGTATTTTTTGTTAGCTAATTACGACGTTTTTCTTCAAAGGATCTTCGTAGTGGCTTTCGAAAATTAGAATGTAAAACAGAATCACTTTTGATTGCTTGAAAAAATAATTTTCACACCTATCGATATCTAAATTGAGAAAAGATGTATTTACAGGTCCAGAAATAAACAAAGGGGTGATTCTGTATTATATTTTAACAACAAAACCAACTATACGAAGATCCTTTGAAGAAAAATGTGTAAATGTTCATAAAGAAAAATAAAACACTTAATTTTTTTTACTAAAACTAAAAACCATATTTGATCCGCCATTTTAAATTTCAAAAATGTGACATCAGATTCGTAATATGCTACCTTGAAAACACCCAAGTGAAGAGTTTCAAGCGAATCCGTTAAATTTTTTAAAAATATGTCGCCATATTACATCCGCCATTTTGAATTTCGAAAATCTGACATCGGATTCGTAATTAGCGACCTCAAAAACCTCCAAGTAAAAAGTTTCAAGCGAATCCGATCAATTTTTTATTTTGACAGCCGCCATATTGGATCCGCCATTTTGAATTTTAAAATCCAACATCGGTTTTCTAATCAACGATCCCAAAATATTAACAATCAGATGCTTAAGTTAAAGTACTTTCCAATTATTCTATTTTTCCATTTCTCAGTTTGTAGGTCGTGTAACGGAAACTTTAAATTGTTGTACCATAGTGAAAAAAGTCGAATTGGATTGGGTGTAGAATATTTTGAAAGATGATTAATTGCACTGTCTTTTAAAATTTGTTCCAATGATAAAAAAAAATTTTTGTAGATTTTATTGAGAGTCGAATGTTGCCAAAAATGGCCTTTTTCACTCTTTTAGGTTAGAATATCTCAGAATCCTGAAGTGATAGAGCAATTTCGCTGTCAGTTTTGGATTCAAGGTGATAAATTACATCGGAAATTATTTATCCCGTTTCTGGGTCTAAAATTTGTAGGTCTGTGTAATTTATTAAATTGTTTTTTGTTTAAATGTATTTGAAGTTCTGTTTACATTTACCCCGAGTTTTCGAATTCTCGAGGTAAAAGTAAACACTTAATTATTTATTAACTAAATTAACGAAAACCAAAAATCAAAGTCAACTTTTGTTAAGGCATTAATAGGGAAGAATGAAATATTTTAGTTTTATTTTTAAATTTATTTTTATGCAAATGCGAGACATTGTGAAATTCGACTATCAATAACATGATATTAGATTTGTTAAAGAATTTCGTTACAAATTTTTCAAAAAATAGAATTTTTAAACAATTTTAATCTAATAATTGGAGTTTGTTAAGAGTTACATTCTAATGTATTCTTGTTTATTAGTGCGAAAATTATTTAATTTAAAATCATATTAATCAATTTTACAAATGATACACATTTTCAATTTTTTAATGAAATTGAATTTTCGAAATTTTTTTAAATTCCTAAAAATATGATTGTTGAAATTTTTAAATTCCATTGTCTCAAGACAATTTTTCTAAACAAATAATTAAAATTTTGTTTAGGTTTAACAAAGTTAACTAACAGAAATCTACTATATCATCAGAGTGTCAGTACCTATTTTGTGTCATCTATGGACCCAAGAATCATGTGCAGGCGCTGATACTTTCCTTGTTTACGATTATTGCAAAGACAAATAACTTTATTTAAGAACTATTCGAACCACAAAAAAAAAGTTTTAAAAATTTAAATTAAATATTAACTAGTTAAAAAAATTTAAATTGTCGAGGACACATTATATTATTAATAAAAAAAACCATCGGAAAAATGAATTAATGTGAAACATACTGAATTTGTACTTATGATTTAATATTCAATAATAATATATTTAATATAATTAAATATAAAAGCAATAAGTTGACAAAGTTTTTCATTAAATTAATAAATACACGGAAAATAAAGTGTGATTTTAACACCGAATTCTGTAAGACAATCACACGCAATAAACTTTATTCTCGTGAGCGGCAACACATTCTATGTCGTTTTATTCTGGTTACTTTTCTACGCTATAAAAAAACACAAAATTTTTACAGTGTAAAACTAAAGAAACAAAATTAAATGAATTAGAAACAAATTTGATATTTCCATTATTAATACTTAAAATTTTTTCCATTTATTGTATTTTCCACATTGATCCAAAAGTAATTCCAAAGTTCTTTTTCTCTTTCTTATTGTTTTAATACTGCGTGTTTCCATTAAATCTATTGTAAAAAATATACTACTTTAATAATTATAAAAAAAAGGAAAATTAAAAAAATGTATGCAAATAAATCGATACCTCCGTTCAAAACCAACCACTCTCACATTCGTTCACTCTTTCAAGTAGGTCCTCTAAAGTCCCCACTGTGTATTTTTTTATAATCTGGATAGAGTATAAATGTTTATTATATTTCTTTGTGAATATTGTATATTTTAAATGAAAATGCATAAAAGAGAATAATATGCACTGAGAAAACGATTTATTCGATTTAAACATATTTTGTTTAAATCAAACTTAAAATAGCTTTGCTATACAGTCAAACAAATTTAAGATTAATTTAAACATATTTTTTGGTTCATTTATAGAAATAATATATTTAATTCAAACATAATTTATAGTTAATTTTAAATTAATTATTATCAACGTTTAAGTTTGAATCAAACATCAAATTTTTAAACATATTTTTTGTTTAAACTAAAACAGAAAATATGTTTGAATTAAACATAATTACTCAAACAAAAATTATTTTTGAAACAAAGCAGTAAATATTTTCTATATATTGGAATTAAGCTTCCAAACTAATTTCAATGAAACAAAGTCACTTAAATTTTTTTTTTTATTTTAAATGAATATGTTTTCTCAGTGTGGTGGGATTACGAAGAGAAGCAGATCGGTTCCTTTAGAGGACTAACGTGAAAAAAGGTTTTTTTAGAGATCCAACGTGAGAGTGGTTAACTTTGCACAAATGTATTGAAATATAAGAAATAAATATCCAGAGGATATTTTACTAATATCTTAATGATAATCTAGAAATGTATCGAAAAAAAAATTTAATTGATTAAAATATTCATTTAATTGATTTAATAAATATATTTACTTGAATTAAATAATATTTGAAGACCTCCGCGGAATAACGATCTATGGCACATTTTAAAATGCTTGCAATTTTCATCTTTGAATTGTTATAAACCGTTATTGCAACCAAAATATCTAATGAAAACCAATAAATTATATTCTCTATTTTTTTAATTACAGCATTTCAATTATTTAGGCTCAAAATTCAATAATACGTGCACATATTTTCATTACAATTGCATTTATGTCAAAATGTGCCATAGATCGTTATTCCGTGGAGGTCTTCATTTATTGAAGTTAATTAAATGGGATTTAAACCGATAATTTCAGTATTTGAATCAAATATCATTTAGTTGACTTCAATAAATATTATTTAATTAAATAGTAAATATTTAATTGATAATTGACAATTAATCGGTTATTTGAATCAATTAAATTTTTTCAGTTTATATACTGTATATTTTGATTTTTTGAGGTATCAGATTTTTTAAAGAAATACAAATTCCTCTAATTCTAAAGAGATTACACCACTTTCAAATTTTCAAAAATTAAAAAAAAATTTTTGCTTAAAATACTCTTTATGTGCACAAAAATGATATGTAATTTCTTAAAAAATTGAGATCTCAAATAAAAAGACAATTTTCGAACTGTTCTAGCAGGGGCGCGCGCTAACGTTTACATTGGAATGAAAACTTTAAACGTGTTTTAAAAATTGGTGGATACTATAGCTGTCACAAATTTCAATCCATCATCTTAATTATTTTTTTATTTTGTTTGTAATATAATTATTTAGTGAAATACGTATAAATTTTTTGAAATATTAATATTTAAATTTTCTAGAGAAATTTGAGTAACGAAATTTAGTCAAAAATTCAGACCGTAAAACGATACATTTTTAGAGCACTTTGACATATCATCTCTCAAACCGCCAATTTAAAAAAAAGAAATTTATATATTTCTTTTCTAGTTCAAGAGTAATACAATATCATACTGCAATTCAATTTTCCTACAAAAGTTTCTATTCTTTAATATAAAAGGTTGAAAAAGCTTATGTTATGGACGGGTAAAAGTTACTTAACCTCTTAACCCAGCAAGCGTAAGGCAGAGTAAAAATTACCCTGTAGAATAATCATTTCTCTATAATTCGAATTTAAAAAGATGAATTTGATTGTATTCAATAAAAAATAAAAAAAAGTTTTTTTCATTTTTTATTTTTTTATAGTTATTAACAACACATGAACCCTGTATATAAAACATACTACAAGTATTGTTTTTTGTATAATGTAAAAAAAAATTGAGATCATGGATGAACTTCAATCTTATTGTTTACTATGGATAAATAAAGATTTTACTATTATTACAATTAAATTTTCATTTGTTTAAAAAAATTATTATTGTCAATTTAAAACAATTCCAAAAAACAAAATAGACATATGCAAATATTTAAAAATATGGCAGCTGATATTGGTATTATTTCTAGCTAAATTAATGAATTAAATAAAACATCAAATTAAATTTGCTATAGTTATAATTTAACATTGTTTAAACAATTAACAGTTGTTATTTATTACTTTTTTTCTATTGTGTTATTAAGAAAAATGCAGTTTCTTTCTAATTTTGCAATTTTTGACCTAACATAATAACTATTAATTATTAAATATCAATTCTATATATTAACAATTGTTAATTAATAAATTGTTGTTATTTATTTAAACAATTGTTAACGTATTTAATAATTAATGGTTATTATCTTAGGTTTATAATTGAAAAATTTGAAAAAAACTGCATCTTTCTAAATTCAAAAAAAGTTAATAAATAACAACTATTAATTGTTCAAACAATGTTAAGTAATAACGAATGCAAATTTAATCAAATGTTTTATTTAATTCATTAATTAGGCATTAAATAATACCAATATCAGCTGTCAAAATGTTTAGAAATTTGCTTTTCTCTATTTTGTTTTTGAAATTGTTAGAAATTAACAATAATAATTTGTTTAAACAAATGATAAATTTATCGTAACATTAATAAATTAGATTACTAGGAAACAAAACAATTATAGAAAATTTTTTATAATTTTAATGTTTTCTAAATTTATAAATAGTAATACATTACAGGGTAAAAAATACCCTCACAGAAAAAAGCCGAACTCAAAATTAGTCGCATATATTTTCTGTGGTACCTTACGCTCGGTGTTGCAAAATTCCACCTTGCGCTAGCCGGGTTACAGATACTGCAAACTAAATATAACTATAATCATTAAATTTAATAATTTTCACCATTGTTACTATGTTGAATTTGAATATGTTCTATTTCATCAGTTAAATTTTGAAAAACGTCATTTTGATCAGAATGTAATGGTTGTAGAGAATGGAAAGCTTCATCTGGATGGGAGTTTGATTGTTGTTGAGAATGGGGCTCATGAGGAGTAATTTCAACTGATATGTTAAAAAATATTAAAAACTTATTAATATTGTAACAATTTCTGAAACTATCACTATATGAAAGGATTTAGCAGAAAAAATTTACTCTTGATATTAACAATTGGAAATTTTTATTACTTTTTTTAAATTTATTTCAAAAAAACTTTTTGACGATTTTAATGATTTGACCGGCATTATTTTTGTCTTAAATTGAAATTTAAAAAACAAATTTCTTTTAAAAATTCTTTGAACCTTTTTAAGGCCATGAAGGAGAAATTGTCTGAAAAAAGTGTTTTCCCGCCTCTCGTCTCAATTTTAAGTAGTTAGAGATATCGACTTGAACTACGAAAATGTCACAAGAAAGAGACTTCCTTTAACACCCCTTCAAGTATGAAGCCGAAATATTTCATCCTCTCAAAATGAGAGGGCGATACTAAACCGTTAAAAACCCAGTTTCTCCAAAGCTTAAACGTTTTTTCAATAACTATTTATCAAAATTTTACAAAATTTCAAGAAGAGCACCAATCTCAGAAAGTTTATCTATGTTTACCAAAAATTCCTGACTCAAAATATTCTTTTCTTTTTAAATCAGAGCGCGATCACGAAACCACTTTTTTCTTACATGTCCTTAAATACTATTCAGAAGAGAAAAAAATAACACTTAATAAAAAGTAGTAAAATATTATTTATAAATGCAAATGAAATAATTTACAAAAGAATTCAAAGTATAACTGTCTAATGGAAAATTATATCGCAGCGCATGGGTACATTGGTATTTTACATATTTTTTTGTAAATAAACATTTTTTTGTTTATTAAAATTCATTACCTTGAAACAAAGTTATTTTGGTTTTAAATTATAATTTAAGGCACAAATAATGCCCGCTGCATCATTAAAATCAGTCAAAAAGTTTTTTTGTAATGTATTTTCCAGATTTTTTAATTTATTTTCCAGACAAATTAAAATTTTAAAAGAAATAAATTTTGTAAATTTTAGGATAAGGTGTCAAGTTAGAGAAATGATTCTTAAAGAGAAAGAAAGTATAAGGAAAAGAATGTATGAATAAAAAAAAATAAGGAAGAGGACAAGGAAATGTAAAATAGAGTAATACAGAAGTTAAAAGTAAGCAGAGGAGGGGGTGAAATGTAAGATATAGAATTAAATGCACAGTAAAATTAGAGATGTAAGTAAAATGTATAAGAAAGGATAAAAAGAATAAATACAGTTATCAGATGTATAAAGTCAGGATTGAGAGAAGAAAGAAACGAATAAGAAAAATTGTTTACCAAGAAAAAGGCTAAAAGTAACCAAAAAAATTAGTCATTAAACTACAAAAACTATTTATCTCCTTATCGAAAATTAAATAATAATTAGTTTTTTTAATTACAAAAAAGAAACCTTCATAAATTAGCTTCAAAGCATGAATTTGTCGATTAAATGTATTTTTTAATTTTGAAATTTTAGCAACTGTTACACTTTTGCCTGGAAACATTGAGTTTATGAGGTATGAACATTCTTCTTCGTTTAAGAATTCCTTCTTTGCCAAAGAATTAAAGTTATTTTCTAACTTTAAGAAAATTTCAGACTTTTGCTTGATTGTCCGAAATAATAATATTAAATAATCATCATCTTCACGCTTTTGCGGAGCATCAATTTCAATATTTGGATGTAAAATTTTATCTAATAAAAAGAGGACGTAATAATATATAAAATAAAATATAAAAACAATAAAATGAAGAATAATAAAAAGACATCTTAATAAACATTTATCAAATTTTGAAAAATTATAAAAAATAAAAAGAATAGAGACAATGAAAATCTTTTTTTTTTAATCTATTAATTAATTTTTTTTTGATAAGATGAATTTAATAAATTTTGAAAAAAATAATTAATTACTGAAATACAAAAAGTATATATAAACATTATCTATTATTCTTTATTATTTTTGAAACTTATACAATATTAGTAATAAATTACTTAAAAGATCTTCTTTAATTTGAACAAAATATTTTCCTCTTAAAAACTTCTGATAACTTTTAATGTATTTAGATTTATATTGACCATGAACTGCCGAAATCATATTTTTCAAAATATTTTGATTAAACTGTCCCTTGCTCTTAATAAAATTTTCATCTTCTTCTTCTTTTATAATAAAAGATAATAAATTATTATATAATTTATTATTCTTTGGTAAAATAAAATTCATGACTTTTCTTGATTTTATAACCAATGAAAAATTAAAATAACGAATTGCAAAAACAAATTGGTATGTATAAAAAATAAAAACAAATGAATATGAAAAAATTCATAACTCACTTCAATTAAATTCCAGGAAAAAACTTTTAAATTTTATCTTTTATGTAAAATGCGAGTAAAAATTTTTAAAAAGTAATAATGGTTTTATATTTTAGAAAAAAAAATGTTTTGACAAAGCTGGACTTGAACCCTAAACCTTGTGCATAATAATCAAGCGTCTTACGAAAAAGCCAAACATTGTTGTAGTGTTTCAAGATTTTTTAATGTAACATTAAGCACTTTGAAAAATCTATTATATTTGTGTTCCGGGGGCCAAGATAAACAAAATCTTTCTACATGGATTAAATTATTCTGAATAAGAATTTACTACGCTGAACTACGTCGATTCTGCGACAGTCGAGTAAACTTACATACCTGAATTTACTCTACAGCGTTCTAATTATTCATTGATAGTTACAAAAATTACTTAAAATTTTTTAATATATATATTAATATCGACACAATGAACAAGAAAAATAATAATAATTTGAAATCTTTTCAGTGAATTGTCATAAATTGTACATTGAAGAACGCAAAGAAAACAGTGTTTATTGCTTTTAACGCGAGCATCTTTTTTGCGCACTATTTTCCTTAACTCGTTGACGAAACTCTTTTCCATTCCAACTTTTTTTTAGAAAATCCTCAACTTTTTCAGGAGAATTTCTGCTAACATTGTTGAAAATTTCCAAACCTCCAAAAAGATTTGTTCATATCCAAGAGTCTTCGATTAGACGCTGAAAATTTCTACAACTAATTTTTTCAGTATGCGTCTGATACACTCCAGGGTCCACCATACACGGAGAGAAGAATAGTTAAGGCGATTGTCGGTTCATGTTTGATAACTAAACAGTTTTGTTAATTTTCGACGGACTTAAGACCAACGCACAATTGGTACGCGAAAGTCGTTCGCGAACGCAGAGCATAAGTTAGAAAAGGACACAACTATATCTCTGTCCTTTTCTAATCAGTGCATTGCGTTCTCAGGTGCGAATTGTCGGTCGGCCCAACTTGGTCAGCTAAAGGTCGGGCCACCATGTGGATTGATCACGCCGGCCTTCCAGTGGTTAACACAATTGGACCAACCGTTGACATCAAAGTTGGGCCGTCTATGGATGCCAAAGTTGTGCGGACTGTGGGATCAAATGGTTGGGCATCCTTCGGTAACCACGATCGGCCCAACTTTGGTGAAGTTAGTCTGGGCAACCAATGACAAATGTTAATAAAAGAGTTAGGCCAACCGAAAAAGTTTAATTCATTTAAACTGTTTATCACAAAGTTTTGCCAACCGTCGGACCAACCGTGGCCCAGAGTTAGGCCAACCGAAAAAGTTTAAGTCATTTAAACTGTTTTTCACAAAGTTTTTGAGATATATTGAAATTAAGAATTTGATCTTGAATTTCAAGGTCAAGTTAAAGGAAAACATCTTTCTTTTCATCATGAGCTTGTAGCTCGTGTAAAAACCTTTCAAAATCACTATCCCGTGTAGCAATCACCATGTTATGCCTAAAATGATTATTGGCCCTAGCTCGGACCTAACTTGGCAACCCCTTTTTATATATCCTAGGCTGGTCCTAACTTGGTACTAACTAGGAGATTCAGTTGTGACTTAGAAAATTTTTTAGGAAAATAAAGTGTCACAATTGATACAGGAAAAACATGTAAAAATTGATAAATATTATTCTCAATTAATATTTATAAAATTAATTGCTAATAATATTTTTTTAAACAATTTATTGTTTGACATAAATCAGAAAATTATACAAAAATTATAAAATAAAGTTAATTTATTAATTTATTAATTCAGCAATTGTTTAAAACTTTAAACAAATAATTGTTATTTACTAACTTTTCACACAATCAACCTAGAAACTAGTAGTTTTTTCTAATTTTGCAATAAGTAAATACTCAGATTAATTAATTGCAAAATTTTAAAAGACTACAAGTGTCTAGACGCTTTATTGTCTCAAGAGTTAATAAATAACAACAATTATTTGTTTAAACAAATGCTGAATTGTTAAAATTATAAAATATCTCTATTTCACACTTTTTAAATTAGTTTATTGCAAAATTAGGAAAAACTGCAAGTTTCTAGGTACTTTGTATCAAGAGTTAATAAATAACAACATTTATTTGTTTAAACAAATAACTGAATTGTTAAAATGATAAATTATCTTCATATTTTACTATTCGCAAAATTAGAAAAAAAACTGCAAATTTCTAAGTAATTTGTAACAAAAGTTAATAAAACAGTAACATTTATTTATTTATTAAAACAGATACAGACTGCAATATAATTATAATTAGTAAAATATATTTTTAATTTCGTTTGCAGATTTTAAGTTTCGTTTAAGTTGGTGCTAAACACTAGAAGATATTGCAGTTTGAATGTGGGATGACCCACCCAGGTCCAACCCAGGACCTACCTGGACTTCCTAGTTTCATTAGCAAAAATTTCTAAGTCCAAATTTAAAAAATTTTTTGCAACAAAAAATTAATGTTTAAAATGATTTGGAACAATGAAAAACGTGTATTTAACATACATTTTTTGACATTTTTTTAAAAAGTGGATCACCCACTTAATTAATTAGCAAAAATTTCCAAGTCTAAAAGACGAATATTTTTTTAGACCAACAAATTTATGTTAAAAATGATTGAGAACAATGAAAAACCTGTTTTTAACGAAAATGTATAGATATTTTTTTCTTGATATAATATAAAAATATTAATTTTTGAATTTTTGTATTTGAATATTATTTTATTATTATTGTTGTTGTTAAACTATTTTTTTATTTATTATGGTGTATCAGGGTCAATAAATACTATATTGAATCATCAAAAGCAAGTCAACAAGTCACTAACAATAAAAATTTTGATCTCAACTAGTTTCATTAGCATAGTGGTTAGGGCGTTAGTCTCGTAGTCCGTAGGCGTAGGTCATAGGTTCGATTCCTGCGTGCGTTAGATTTTATTTGCTTCTTAGGTTTGCGTTTATTCTGCATTATATTCGTATAAGTATGCAATTTAAAGATTATATATAATGTAAAATAATTTAATTAACAAATTTCTTATTTTTTTATAATTTTTAATGTATATATTAGAGGAATATATATTAATCTCTGCATATAAGTACTAACATTATTTATGAATTCGCTTTTGGTCATTATTTAATTGAAAAAAATAATAATTAATTAAAACTAATACTTATTATTATAAATTTAGGTTATTTCTTTAACAAATATTATAAACTAATTAAAATTATAATGAAATAGAAGATATTGTCTGAGATGGTCCTTTCTAGGTCCAAAAATGGACCCACAAACTGGTCCTAACTAGGCTCCCAAGTTAGGACCAGGCTAAAATCGCGTCACCAGTCATTGTTGGTCCAAACTACACTGCCTACTTAGGTCCAAGCTTTTAACAGGGCAAAATAGGTAGGACCATGCTAGAACCAATTTTCATTTTCCACACGGGATACACACTTGTAATTTGATTAATATTACTTATTAATATATTAAATCGAAAAAAATATATTTTCAAAAAAGTCAAAATTTTGAAACTCTGTAACTCAAAAAATATTTTATTAAATTCAATAATATTTTATATCTACACTTTTACTAATAATAGTAACATTTTGGCAAAGTTTCAAGAAATTTCATTTTTTCGGCCTGGGCAGTTGAGGAATTTTGCCCCATATGTTTTCATGTTTTCCTCATATTTTTTTAATATTATAAAAGTAAAATAATTATAGTGTTATTATCAGTGTTATAATAACTATCAATTGTAAATGAACTGTGTTTTCCATTTTTCCCATGCGCAGCGCTAGTGTTCCTTTCGGTATTTTCACCCACTAAGCGTGTACCAAAATCTGGCCCATTTATAATGTATTTCGTTCGGTCTCCTTATACTACTTCATGATGTAAACAGTCAGTTTTAGGCGATTCAGGTGCATCAATATTTTTCGTATCTCATAAAATTTGTCTAGTAAAGTACAATGAAAAAATTGGATATTGAAAATCTTAATTTACTAAATATAAAGAAAAGATGGTATTTCATAACATCTAGATGTTATGCTTTAATATCTCAGATATTAACAGGTATAATCTACAAATTTGATGTTATGTTTGAACATGTATTTTCCAATATCTGTGGATATTAAATTTAACCATCTGAGATGTTTATGTATTTGACTGTCACAGATATTGACTGTTAATATCTAGATATTAAAGCTCAATTTCTTTCTCAGTGTAACAAGATCATGGAAAAAAAATCTTCCCATTTAGTGATGCATAACGAGACTCTGTCCTTTCATAAAAAGAAAGAGATGAAACTATAACATTCAATTGTTTTCAATGTATTTTTCGCGAGATTCTCGTTGTCACGAGACGATATTCGCTCGTAATGCATCACTACTCCCATTGTACCTTTTAACAAAAAACTAATTTTTTGTTGGTGAAAAATAGATGTTTGTTTACATTTAACCCAAATGACCCTACATTTCTTCAAAAAACAAATTTTTTCTAAATTTCTAAATTAAATTATATTCAAAACGTCAATACTTTTTGGTAAAAATTGTTTTAATTTATTCTTATTTATTTTTCCACAAGAATTAAAATTTTAAATAATTTCAATAAAGTAACAAATACCAAAATTCTTTTAAAATTTTATTAATTTCTAAAATCCTTGTTATAACGCTTTAAATATTGAATTTAAATTTTTTCAATTTAAATAAAACGATAAAAAAAATTAATTAAAATTAATTAATTAATTTTTTATAATTTTTATGCGATTTACTGGGTTTTTACTCTGGACAGAAATTAAATTTTTTTTAAATCAATTCCTATAAGAATTCCACAACGAGAATTAAATTATTTATACGTAGAATAATTCTTACAAATCCATAGAATAATATACCTGTTTTAAAAAATACAAATTGTATTTATAGATAGTTTTTAATTATACTCATCCCAGCTTAAAATCCCCGTACAGGATCCTACACGGGATTTTGGGACAGGGTTCCTGTGCAAGTTCCGATGCAGGAACCTTAGTTATCAAAGATTTCTGTAAAGGTTCCTGTACAGGAACACTTGCATGATCCAGTACAGAAAACTTTGTAAAGGTTCCTCTACAGGAACCTTTGCAGTTTTGTAAACTGCAGGTACTTAAGTGTAAAGGATCCTGTAGAGAATCCGTAAAGGATCCTATACGGTTTCCTCAATTAATTTATTTATATTTTTAACTCCTGCGCAGTAGTTTTCTATGAGTTTCTCGAATGCGCAATACATTTTTCTGTCTAACATTGATATACGAGCCTAACATATTAAAATGTGAAGTCTATGTATGTCAAATGTTGCTTAACATATAAAAACTTTAAAAAATTTAAAAGTTTCCTGTACAGGATCCTGCACGTGTTCCTGTACAGGAACCTTTACAGGAACATTTGATAGCTAAGGTTCCTGCATCGGAACCTGCACAGGAACCCTGTCCCAAAATCCCGTACGGGATCCTGTATGGAATCCTGCACAGAACCTGTACAGGATCCCGAGAGGATCCTTTAAGGATCTTGTACGGGGATTTTAAGCTGGGAGCCACAATTGGGCCAACGGTCGGGTAAACTTTGGGCGCCAAAGTTAAAAAACCGTTTTCTTTATGGTTGGCCCGACCATCAGCCACAGTTGAGCCAACGGTCGGTTAGTTAAGCTTTGGCCGACAAAGTTGTGAAACCAACTTTTTTTATAGTCGGTCCGATCATCACCCACAGTTGGGCCAACGGTCGGGTAAACTTTCACCCCACAGTTGTAAAACCAATTTTATGATGGCAGGCCCATCAGTCAGCCACAGTCGGGCCAACCGTCGGGTATACTTTAGCCGCCAGAGATAAAAAACCGTTTTCTTAATGGTCGACCCAATCAACGGCCAAAGTTAGGCAAACGGTCGGGTAAAATGTGTTCACCAAAGTTGTGAAGCCAACTTCTTGATGGTCGGCCCAACCATCAGCCACAGTTGGGCCAACGGACGGGTGAACTTTGACCGCCAAAGTTAAAAAATCATTTTCTTAATGGTCGGCCCGACCGTCACCCACAGTTGGGCCAACGGTCGGGTACGGTTGTAGTTTATAAAGTTATCACGATCCTTCTTCAGGCATGTAAGCGTAGCATAGTGGTAGCGTGTGTGGCTGCCCCCACAGCACCGACATTTTCCTAAATATTTATTAAATATTTACTTGCAATATTCGGCATATTTAACTGAAAAGTTTAGTGAAAATTGTGTAAAGATTTATAAGTCCTGATTAAATAAGTGTATAGTGTGAACATTTCCTGAACATTTCCTAAAGATTTTCGCCTAATTGCGAACGGATTAATTAAACATTTTTTTTTAATTATTCACTAAAGTTTGTATGGATTTCGTAAGAAAATCTTCCAAAATATTTTTGAAGAAATTTTTAGCTGACTATTCGTTCGAAAACCTATACAAATGTTCGTGCAGAATTTTCTGAAAAAATTTGAAATTATTCAGTTTGCAATTCGTTCGAATATCGTAAGAAAATCTGGCCGAGTATTTTTGAAGAAATTTTTTGCTGACCATTAATTCGAAAACCCATACGAATTTTCGTAAAGAATTGGTGGTATGCATTTCATAAGAAAATCTGGCAGAATATTTTTAAAGAAATTTTTAGCTGACTATTCGATCAAAAATCGATACGAATTTTCGTGTAGAATTTTCTAAAAAAAATTTTAAATTAATCAGTCCGCAATTCATTTGAATATCATAAGAAAATCTGGCCGAATATTTTTGAAGAAATTTTAGCTGACAATTCGTACGAAAATCTATATTTAAATTTTCGTTAAGTATTTTATATAAAAAATATTTAATTAATCCGTTCGCAAGTCGTTCAAATTTCTTAAGTAAATCTGGCCGAATATTTTTGAAGAAATTTTTTGCTGACCATTTGATCGACAACCTATACGAATTTCCGTGTAGAATTTTCTGAAATTTTTTTTTAATTAATCCGTCCGCAAGTCGTTCGAATATCATAAGAAAATCTGGCTGAATATTTTTAAAGAAATTTTTTGCTGACCATTCGACCGGAAATCCAGATGAACTTTCGTGCAGAATTTTGTAAAAAAATGTTTAATTACTTCGTTCGCAATTCACTCGAAATTCGTACGAATCATTATTACCTGGGTTTAATAAACAACAATATTTATCATCACAAGAATTTAATTATTTTTAAAAGTAATAAGATTCTTCGTAGAAATTCAAAATTTTCTTTTTAATTTTTATCATGATTTCAATTAACTGAGTAAATATATAATAAAACAATTCGCAGCAATTCAATTGTTTAAAAAATTATTCATAAAAGTTCTATTATTTTCAGAAGTAATGAAAATTTCGCAGTAATTAAATTATTAAATTTTCAATAAAATTACTGAAAAATATTCAATTGCTTTATTTTCAAAATTGTTTCACAAAGATTGTAAACAAAAATTTAATTATTATTAAGATAATAAAATTTTTGGCATGAATTTAATCAATTTTAATAAAATATTTTGAAGAAATCCAATCATTTTTAGACGTAAAACAGTTCCTGGTAATATTTTAATTATTTTCAAAAATTGTTTTAAAAAAGTTAAATTATTTATATGAATCGCCTAAACCTGACTGTTTACATTTACCCCGAGATTTTGAAATTTTCTAAAATTCGGGGTAAATGTAAACACCACTTTAGTTAAGCGAGGTTCAAGAAACAAGTTATTTCAAGTATACTACTGTTTTCAGGGATAGAAAAACTGAAAAAAAGTTCTTCGTAGATGTATAGAAAAATCAACCAGTTGACTGATAATGTATCATATAAATAAACAATCACCAAATATTTTTTCAAAAAATGTATTTTTGTAAGAATTATGGAGGGGGAAAGAAAAATCAAAAATTTGTTTTTTCTCGAAAACCACTGGATCGATTTTAAGAAATTTTTACGTGTTTAATAAATTAATGAGAGAAATTTAAAAAACAAATTTCAAAAAATTTTGCCCGAAAAAACCCCAAAAAAATTAAAAATTTTTTTAATTTTCAAAAAAAAAAATTTTGGTCTTATTTTGGAAATACTACTTTGGAATTTTTACAGAAAAATCTCCTATATGTGTACATTTGAGAAATATTTTTGTCAAATTTTTTAATTGGTTACCACATAGTTAAAAAAATTAAAATCCTAGGTGGCGCATCATTCCGGCTGAAGCAAAATGTGTCCAGCCATTTTGAATTTTGAAAATTTAAGATTACATTCATACTGAGTGACCCCAGAAATGCATAATTGCTAAATTTCAAGGAAATTTAAAAATAATCAGTTACTGGAAACATTTTGCTTCAGCCGAAATGAAGCGCCACCTAGGATTTTAATTTTTTTAACTTTGTGGTACCCAATTAAAATTAAAATTCAGTGGTTTTCGAGAAAAAACAAATTTTTGATTTTTCTTTCCCCCTCCATAACTCTTACAAAAATACATTTTTTGAAAAAATATTTGGTGAAAAATTTTATCTTAATGCTGTCAACATGTAACAAGAATTTCAAATTTTTTTGAGCGTGGGCAGATTTTGCATGCTTACTCCGCTAGGCCCTTTTAATAGATTTTTATTTAACTTGGTAACAAAAAGATTTTGAGGTTGCTGAATTAGAATCGAAAATCGAATTTTTAAATTTCAAAATGGCAAATCCAATAACTTATTAATTTTTTTTTAATATAGTTGAAGTTCAGTTTACATTTACCCCGAGTTTTCGAATTTTCGGGGTAAATGTAAACACTTAATTATTTACTAGCTAAATTGACGAAAATTAAAAATCAAAGTCAATTTTTCTTGAAGCATTAATATTGAAGAATGAAAAATTTTACTGTGCCAAATATTAATAAAATGCGCAGAAAAGTATTGTCAGCAATACGAGAAATAACACCCGAAACGATCACGAAAAGTATCCAACATTTGCAAGAAAGGTGCAGATTCTTCCTTGAAGCCCAAGGTGGACATATCAAGAGGAATTTATTAATTTGGAATCAGGCGGGAACACAAAACTTTAGTCACCAAAACTGGAGTGAAGATTCTGATAATAATTTAAATGGTGGGAAACATTTTCTTGTTTATAGAATTTATTTTTACCATTTTTTGCTTTTTTACCAGTATTTTGAAATTAAACAATTAATAAAAAACTAATAAAAACTTTTAAATTGAAAATTTGTATTAAATACGAATTTTTCAAATTAATAATGAGTAAATGTAAAAATAAATAAAAAAAATTATTTTTCAAATCAAAAAAGTCCATGTAATATTGTAAGATTTTGAGTTTGGCTTTGTCATGGCAGTTTTTAAATTCAACGTCCCTTGAAATATGAGAATATTAAAGCAGCCGTTGATCAATGCAAAAAAAATTCCATGAAAATAAATACAACCAATTATTTGCGTTCAGTTTGCAAGCATTTGTGTGCAACGTCCTGAAACAATCAAAATATCTATACGGAGAAAATTACTTGCAGTAAAATTCAACTTTTTCATAACTAATTTAAAAATATATTCGAAAGGATAGTAAATGTGTTTGTAAAATTTTTAAAAATAATTCCCTTTAAGAAAGTTTATAAAAATTGTTATTAAAAATAATTGATTTCCTTCGAAGAATTTTATTATTTTTAAAAATTAATGAATTTTTCTAAAGTAATTATTTTTGAAAAGAACTGAATTCTTCTAAAAAATTCATAAAAATAAAACAATTTTTGCAAAGAATGTATTTAAAAGTATAGAATATGTATAAATTATTGAAGCTAATTATCATATTTAAAAAAAAGAATTTTTCAGAAGTTTTATTAATATTGTATTGAAAATAATTGAATTTCTGTGAAGAATTTTATTATATTTAAAAATATATGAATTTTTATACAAAATGTATTTGTAATTATAGAAAATAATTAATTATTACGAATTTTTTAAATTAAAAACAATTGGATTTTCTTAGAATTTTTTTCTTAAATAAGTGAATTTTTTCGAACATTTTTATTACATTTGTATTCCTGAGGAATTTAAATTGACTTGAAAATCATTAAATTACTGCTAAAAAGTGTACTATTTATAATTTGGAGAATAAAAAAATGACTATTTTGATAACATTTTCCAAAAGAATTTAATTATTTAAACACATGATTAGCGCAAACAATTATGGCGCATTGGCAAGAAATTTGTACACAAAATAATTTTTGAAACGTTGTTTTATGCACATCGAAATCTTTTTAAACAAATCTAGTTTACTCAACACAAAATTTTTTTAACATTTTCTTTTTAAAAGAACAAACAAAATTAGAAAATCACAAACGAATATTAAATAAAAAATTAATGCACATTTAAAAAAAGTTTATAAAAAAAGAAAGGAAGAAAAGAAACTATACCTAGAAAATTTGGTTTTGTCCAACAATCAGATTTTAGTTCTTCGTATATAAAATCTTGCAAAAAAATTTGATGAAAAATAATTATTTGGAGCTAAGAAAATGAGACCTAATAATAGGCTTATTTAATGGGATTTTACAAATTGTTTCTCACACTTTGCGGTAACCTGGATTCAAAATGATCCCCCCTACGACGGCGGCACCACCTCAACCGATTTACAAAAGTTTCAGTGGTCCTTTCCAACATTTCAGGGGTGACCGTCGCCAATGCATCCCTCAACCTCTGATGCAATTGCTGAATATTGTCCACAGTAGTTCGGTAGATTTGTGATTTCAAATGGCCCCAGAAAAAGAAGTCAAGTGGATTCAAATCAGGCGATCTTGGAGGCCACTCGACTCCAGAGCCAAGTGAAATCACACGGTCACCAAAAATATTTCGCAAATAACGCAGGTTTCGTCGGGTACGATGGGCAGGATGCCCATCCTGCATGAAAACAATGCGATCCACTACGATTCCTTCTGCCGCCAATAACCGGGGAAGTTGAACCCGCAGAAATTCATTATAGGTTGCTCCGTTTAATCGAGGAGGCAATTGGTACGGTCCGACTAATCTTCCGTCAACGATTCCTGCCCACAAATGCACGGAGAAACGGACTTGGAAAGCTCGAGGCATTACTGCGAAAGGATTCGTGTCGCTCCAGTAATGCTCGTTATGAAAGTTCCAAGCACCGTCTCTCCCAAATCGGCATTCATCTGTGAACAGGATTCGTCGGTGAAAATTCTCATCCTGCTGATGCCTTCTTAGAGCCCAACGACAAAAACTTCTTCTCCTGGCGTGATCAAGTTCTCCTTGTAGGTTTTGCACTCTAGCATAAGAATAATCGTGAAACCTGAAATAAAAATATTTTTTAAAATAATCAAAAGTTTTCTGAATAAATTTATATTAAAAAAACATATCTGCAGAGATATTTAATTATTTTAAATAAAATTACAATGTCTCTATTATTCAAAATTTTAATTACTGACTTCTATTATTTAATAAAAATAATTTTTCTTTAAAAAAATTCAATTATTTAAAAAAATTCTTTACAGAAATTACATTATTTTTATAAATAAAAATTTTTGTCACGAATTTAATGATTTTAAATACAACAATTAATAACTTTATTCTATTCACAATTTCGATCAAATTTCTCTCTAAAATCTAATTATTTACATGAATAATAAAATTCAATACAGAAAATTTTTCAGTAGTTTTATGTAGTTTTAAATTATTAAAATAATTCAATAAATTTTAACAAGCTTCCCACTAAATAATTAATTTTAAAAAAGTAGTAAAAAGTAGTTTTAAGATTTTAAAAAGTAGTAAAAAATAACTCTATTTTATTTCATAACAGTTTTTAAAACCTAAAAAATTTATTTTTTTAAACATTTATTTTAATGAAATTTTACAAAATTTCCAATTTCTTGAAAATTTAAATAAATATTTTTAATTTTTCCAAGAGTTTAACTATATTATTTATACTTAATATTGAATTATTTTCTGAAACATTTTAACAGATATTTAATTTTAAATCAATTTTTTTATAAAGCTTTATAAGAATTAAATTATTTACATGAAAAAAAGAATAATTGGTTATTTTTTTAAATTGAAAGCTTATAAAGAAATTTTATCAAAGTTTTGGAAAATAGTTATTTTCTTCAGTTTAATATAAGTTTTGAAAATAATTATATTCTTTAATTAATTTATTCGAAATTTATTGAAATCACGTAAAAATTTTATTATTCAAATAGTTTATAGATTATAGATATTGAAAATATTTAAATTTCAATAAAGAATTTTCATTATTTGTAAAAATAATTAAATTATTATTATTATTTAATGTTAAAAGAATTATTAAAATAATGAATTTATTTTGAAAAATTTTAATGTAAGTTTTAAAAATACAGTGGAACTTCGATTTTACATCAGGCACGGGACCAACACCTTGACGAAAAACCAAAATGACGAATAGTCGACGTTACCAGTGATTTGAGATTTTTATAACCTATACTTATCTATATTTTGGACTTCAACATGAAAACAAACAATTTTAAAAAATAATTACACAATTAGTTTAAAGTTTGTATTAAAGAAACGTAACATCTTATTTCTTTATTTAAAAATTATTTTTTTAACAAAAAATCTGTGATTTTTGTTTGCTTCGCTGTCTTTTGGAATTTATTCGTCGCATAAGTGCGACGAATAAAAAAAAATGATCTTGGACAGTGACCGATAACCGCGATGACCATAGACCGAGAGACGGAAAATCGTAGTTCCACTGTAATTACATTTTTAAAAATTCAATTCTTTTATTACATTTTTCGAGGAAATTATTTCAAATTTTATTAAAAATAATAATAATTGAAATTTTGTGATGAACTTTTGACCATTTATAAAAAAGTTAAATTCTTCCAACAAATTTTATTTTGAATCTTTTAAATTACTTGAATTCCTGCACTGAAAAAAAATTATTTGATTTAAATAACCGAATACTTGACTATTATCAAATAAATATTTACTTGAATTAAAAAATATTTACTTGAATCAAATAATTTTTATTTGAATCAAATATTTTAGTACTTGAAGCAAATAATATTTAATTCATTCAAATAAAAATTATTTGATTCAAGTAAATATTTATTTGATAATAGTCAAATAATCGATTATTTGAATCAAATAATTTTTTTTTCAGTGTGCGTAAACAATTTTATTGTTTTTAAAAATAATTGAATTTTTACGAAGAAATTTTTTAAAAATGTTTGTAAGTAATATAATTTTTTTAAGATAATAAAAAAAATTCAATTACTTTGAATAATGTAATTAAAATTATGTAACAAATAATTGGATTCTTATATTCAATTTTATTATTTATATAAAACTATTAGTGTATTAGTGGATTTGAAGTAGTAAAGAATTAAAAAAGAAAAAGAAAAGACTATTCTAGTATAAGAAAATAAAAAAAAGTATTCAAATAATAGCTAAACATACTTTGCTTCTTTAACAGTTGCTTGGACAGTTGTGTATGACAAGTTGAGAGCTCTTGCCACAACTCTCAAACTTGTTCTTGGATTATTTCTTACAGCCCGCATAATCCTTTCTTCGATCCAAGGCCTTCTTATCCTTCTTGGAGCACCAGCTCTTTGATTTGCAGGAACCAATGGTTCTCCATTATTTACACGAATCATAAGAAGTGTTATGACTCGATGATTCGGAAATCGTTGTCTATCCGGAAATCTCTCTCTATATAAGTTGGCCGCAGCATTCGAACTTCTGCCACCAACAGCTTCGAAACATCTAATCATATCAACATATTCTTGTTGAGTATAAAGCACCATTTTTGAAAATGAAAATTTAATCAATATGTTAATGTCAAAGGACGACTTTCATAACGAAAAATTAAAAAACGAATGAATATCGATTTTATTTTGTCTGAAGTTGCAAACACGATTACCACAATCAGTTAATAAAAAGCTAACTTATTGTAATCCTGTTTGCAACTTCAGACAACATGAAATCGATATTAATTTGTTTTTAAATTTTTTGTTATGAAATTCGTCTTTTAAAATTCACATATATTCAGTATATTTTCTTATTCAAAAATAGTGCTGTATACTCAACAAGAATATGTACACATGATAAGATGTTTTAAAGCTGTTGCTGTCAGAAGTTCAAATGCTGCGGCCAACTTATATAGAGAGCGATATTAATTAATTAATTAAATTTTTATTAATTCCCGCGTGAAAGAGGAAATTTTGACGAAAACCAGCAAATGCGGGAAAATACAGCAAAGAATGGAAAATGAAAAATCTTTTTTAAATTAAAATTTTTTTTTGCATTTTTGTAAAAAAAATTACAAATTATTATAACAGCAAGAAGAAAATATTACTTTCTCTCCGCGTGACATCACAGCGGGGAGGGAAAGTATTCCCTTTTCTCCATTTTATTCCTTATAGTTTACCCAATTTCCCCGTACTTTAACGAACTCCATAGATTGAGATTTTTAATTTTTATGAAAACACTGAAAAAAAAGCATTTTTTTCTTTTCCTTTACTATACCGACTTTTCCAGTACTTTGCTAAACTCAAAAAATTGAGATTTTTAATTTTCATGAAAACACTGAATAACAATCATTTTTTTATTCCATATAGTTTGCCTACTTTTCCCGTACTTTGCCAAACTCAAAAAATAGAGATTTTTAATTTTCATTGAAACACTGAAAAAAAATTATTTTTTGTATTCCCTACAGTTTGCCTACTTTTCCAGTATTTTGCCAAACTCGAAAAATTGGGATTTTTAATTTTCATAAACCGACTTTTCCAGTACTTTGCCAAATTCCAGATATTAAGATTTTTAATTTTCATGAAAACACCGGAAAAAAATCATTTTTTTCTTTTTCTATACTTTACCGACTTTTCCCGTACTTTTCCCGACTTGATGTACTGGGTACCAGCAATTTTCAGGAACTCGAATTTTCTGTGTAGCCAAATCTCACATGTCCAGGAGATATGTGAACATCATCTGCAGAAAATTTTTGTTTCTATCGAGTAACCATAGTTATAGACTAACCGTAAAGTGCACCCGGGTGTCTAAAAGTCAAGTGAAAATCATCCTCAAGTAATTTTTATTTCCATTAAATAATCATAGCTATAAACTAACCATAAAGTGCACCCGGGTATCCAGGAGTCAAGTGAAAATCATCCTCAGGAAATTTTGGTTTCTACTGAATAATCATTGATTTAGACTAACAATGCACCCGGGTATCCAGAAGTCAGTTGAACAGCATCATCTGGAAATTTAGATGCGCATCGAAAGATTATTTGATATAGATGAAGATGATGTTCAATTGACTCCTGAACACCAAGGTGCACATTAGAGTTAGTAAATAGCTATGGTTATTCGATAAAAACAAAAATTGTGTAAAGATGATAGATTATAGATTTTATTATTGATAAAATATAACAAATAAAATTCGAAATTTTAAATTTAAAAATAAACAATGATAAAACGTGAACTGAACGAAGAGAACAAACTAGATTTATGTCCTTTTTTTAGCCGAAAAAAACAGCGACAAATTTTGATTATTTATTTGCGTTGTTTGTTATAACCGTTATAACCTAATAATGACTGATATAGACATGATTCCGCTCAATGTTGCCAACAAATATTGATAGTTCGGCGCCATCTATTAAAAAAAATCGTCTCATATCGCGAAATGCGTGACATTAAAAATTTTAAATATTCAACTAATTACCCAATAATTCAATTGTTATTGAATTATTAGGAAATGAATATTACACTGTAAAAAATTTAGGGAGTTAACGGACTCGGGATTTAAATTTTTCGAGTTAAAAATTAACTATAAAAGAGAGTTAATTAATTAACTCCCTTCATTCAACACCCCGTGCGAGTTATTTTTCCATGGGGAGTTAGCATTTGGGAGTTAAATTTTAACTCTCTTTATTTAACTCCCCTGACATTAACTCCCGAATGGGATAGACTTTTATAGAATCCCCTGGGGAGTTAAAATTTAACTCCTTTTTTTACAGTGTTCTTCTCGTTTAATAAATATTTTTGATATTAAAAATTTTAAGATCGCCAAAAAAACGCAAATACTGTTAATACTGATTCGGTTTCCTACACAAATTTAATAAGTGAGCAGCTTTACCCCTACTTCATGTGAGCGACTTTACCCCGAATGTATTTCTCACATTTCAGAATAAATGTAAATAAATTTTTTTGAAATCAAACAAAACTACATATATATTTTGAAAAAGGACATCCAATATAAAAAAAAATTTGTCGAATAAATTAAGTCTCAAAAATAATAATCGAAAAACTTAAAAATCCGAAGATCATTTTTTTTTCTTTTTTGCACTTCTAAAAACAATTGACCGTCTCTGATTCTATGACGAATTCATGAAACTAAACGAAAGTTCGTTAACATTAGTTGTATGTTAAGTATTATTCACAGTACAAATATCTCCATCTTAATTTCAGTTTATAGCGTTAAATCTGTGGTTTACTCTGTGCGCGGGTTTACCCAAGTCTCCCTTACCCGAAAAATTCGGGTACTCAAATTCGCTTGAAATTTGTTACTCGGGAGTTTTTTGAGTCTCTGAATGAAAGTCTGACTTTATATTCGTAATCAGCAACCCCAAAAACACCTGAGTAACAAGTTTCATGTGAATTTGAGCAATTTAAAAAAATATGTCTGCCATTTTAAATTTTTAAAAACTGACCCCAAATTCGTAATCAGCGACCCCAAAATATGTCTAGACATGATCCTCAAAGTATTTTATATTCGTTTACGTCATTTCATAAAAAAATGTTTTTAATATGTTTAAATTGTAAAATCATTTGCAAGTTAAAAATACTTTTTTAAATAAATATTTAATTATTATCCATTATTTTCCCATAGGTATTAAGATTATTAAAAAAAAATTGAAATTTTAAATAACCTAAAATAAAATAATTTGTAAGAATTGCAAATGTAACTTATTGAAATTTTTTTGAAAATTTTAATTTTATTATTTTCAAAAAATTGTAACTAAAATATTTCGAAAACTCACTTGCTCACAAGACAATTTTAATAAAATTTAAAATTTCTCAATTACACGTGAATTAAAATGTTTAAAAAAATAACTTATTTAGAATTTTTAATCAAAATTTTTTACATTTCAACTTTTAAAACTTCAATTTGAAACTTTCTAAATTAAATTTATATTGATATTAGTAATATTAATTTAACATTCTGAAATGTAGGTAAATATAGTTGATTTTAAATAACCGACAGATTAGCTCAGTCGGATAAATGCCTCGCTTGGCGGACGTTGTAGGACCAAGGGTACTTGGTTCGCGCTCATTTGGCTTGGAATTTTCCGGCATGTGAGATAATCTGAGCGGGAGGTTTGACATCGAGGTATAATGATGTGCACTGTCGATTATTGTCCGGTACACACCATTAGAACTCGACTGTCGATAAACCGGTTGTACTCAGGAGAAGGTTTTCTACAGTTTCCCTCTCCTCTGGCGAGAAAACCCATTAGACGGGTAGTCCAGGCTAATGCGAGTACTCCTAATTTCGAAAAGACGTTCTGTAAGCGCAAACTTAGTATTAAGAATTGTATATATAAAAAAAATTTGTAAAGCATGAAATTGTAAGAAACACTTGTATAGCCAAGTATGTAAGGCTGAAGACAGGTGTATAAACCAATAAATAAAAATAAATAAATAGTTGACTTTAAATAATTGAAATAGAACGAATTGTTACTAATACAAAATGCGGTTTTTAAAAAAATTATTTTCTAAGAAAATAAATTTTATTTATTTCTATTTTAGGAATTTAATTTAAATTATATTTTGTTTATTTAATATTTAGTAAATTCTTCCACAAATATTTCATAAAATATTTTTCGATTTTTGGAAAATGTTTAAAGGTGACAGAAAATACACTAACTCTCACTTTTTAATAAAATTGACAACGTTTCGGTGGCCAGATTCGCCACCATCATCAGGTCACTAGTTAAAATCAACAAACAAAAGTGTTGACCAAAGTAAATTTAGTTCACTAAAGTGATGTTTGTTTGTTGATTTTAACTAGTGACCTGATGATGGTGGCGAATTTGACCACCGAAACGTTGTTAATTTTATATATTTTGTTTAATTATTGTTAAAAATTAAAATTAAAGTTTTTTTAAAAGTTACTACGTTAGACAACAAAATTAATAATTTTCATATAAATAGGAATCTCTTGTGTTTTTTGCTCGAAATAATCGTATTAGTATATTATGTGACAAGCACGTAAAACAAAACTTTTTAAATGAAGATAAAATTTTCAGTACGAGCCGTCGTTAGTGCGAATGAATGGATTCGAACCTAAAAATTGCTACGTGCAAGTCGCATACACTATTTTCCCCCCATTTATATAAAAAAATGGAATATTATATAGAAATTCTTATAAGAAATATGAAAAAATTTCAAAGAAATCAGAATTACTTCAGAAATAGGAATTTTGATTAGAATTCCTATAAGAATTCTGTCGGAATTCCAAACGGAATTGGAATTAACGATTGGAATTCTTACAAAAATACTGTGGGAATTCCCATCTGAATTCTGAAAAATCCGCTGGGACGGAATCCCACAGAAATAGGAATTTTTATTGACATTCTTATATAGGAATTCTTTCACAAAATATAAAAATCGAAGAAATTTAAAAAAGCCTATCAACGAATTGTTTTAATCATTAATTTTCTTTTTTCTGAGAAAAGTCAACTTGAAAACATGTATTTCCCGTAATACTTGTTCGAAATAGTCGTGAAATATTTTTAGTCGAAAAATCTTCTTTGGAAAATTATTTACCCTATAGAAATCTAATAAATTTTAAAATAGCTGATGAACGAATTTTCATAATCATTACTTTTCTTTTTTTCGAGAAAAATCAACATGAAGAAACAGAATTTTACATATTTTTTGTTCCAAAATGTCGTAAAATATTTTCAGTAGAAAAATTTTCTTGAAAAAGTACTTAGCCGATAAAACTTTATTAATTTTCAAAAAAGCTGATAATCGAATTGTTTTAATCAGTAATTTTCTTTTTTTCAAGAAAAGTCAACTTGAAAATCAAGGAATTTCCGTATTTTCTCCTCGAAATATTCGTGAAATATTTTCTGTAAAAAAATCTTCTTTAGAAATTACTTAACCTATAAAAATCTAATAAATTTCAAAATAGCTGATCGACATTTTCTTTTACTAATTAATTTTCATATTTCGATGAAAATAAAAATCTTCTTGAAAAAGTAGTTAGCCTATAAAAATTTAATAAATTTTAAAAAAGTCTATGAACGAACTCTTTTAATAATAATTAAATTTCTTTTTTACGAGAAAAATCAACATGGAAAAACAGAATTTCACGTATTTTTTGCTCTAAAATATCGTAAAATATTGTAAAATATTTACAGTAGAAAAATCTTCTTAAAAAAGTACTTATTGTTAGCCTATAAAACTCTTTCAAATTTAAAAATAGCTGATCAACGAATTGTTTTAATCAGTAATTTTCTTTTTTCCAAGAAAAGTCAACTCGAAAAAACAAGAATTTCCGTATTTTCTTCTCGAAATAGTCGTGAAATATTTTCCGTAAAAAAATCTTCTTAAGAAATGTAAATGAACCTTTAAAAATCTTATAAATTTTAAAATAGCTTTTCAACGAAATGTTTTAATGATTAATTGTCTTTTTTCTCAAGTAAAGTCAAATTGAAAATATCTTCTTTTCGTGAAAAATCATCTTGAAAAAACACAATTTTTCATATATTTTTGCTCCAAAATGTCGTAAAATATTTACAGCGGAAAAATCTTTTTGGATAAAGACTAAAACTTTAAAAATCTTATAAATATAAAAAAAGCAGATCAGCGAATTGTTTGAATCAATAATTTTCTTTTTTCTAAGAAAAATCAACTTAAAAATAGGAATTTCCATTTTTTGTGGTGAAAAATGTTGTGAAATATTTTCAGTAGAAAAATTTGCATGAAAAAGTACTTAGCCGATAAAAATTTAATTATTTACAAAATAGGCAATTAACGAATTGTTTTAATAAATAATCTTATTTTTCTATGAAAAGTCAACTTAAAAAAACAGAATTTTCCGTATTTTTGACTCCAAAATGTTGTAAAATAAAAATTGAAAAAAATTTTATAGTATAAAAAATCTTTTTGGAAAAATACTTATCCTTTAAAATGTAATAAATTCCAAAATAGTTAAACAAAGAATTGTTTAAAAAAATAATTTTTTTTCCCAGAAAAGACGACTTGAAAAAACTTAGATTTTCGTATTTTTTACTCGAATTGGTCGTGAAATATTATTATTAGTTGAAAAATTTTATTGGAAAAGTATGTAGGCTATTAAAGTTTCAGATAAACGGATTGTTTTAATAATTAATTTTCTTTTTGTCATGAAAAGTCAAATTAAAAAAATAAAATTTCACATATTTTATGTTTGGAATAATAGTAAATTATTTTGAGTAGAAAAATCTGCTTGGATAATTTTAAGAATAAATAAATAATTAAATAATTTATAATAATTATTAAATTTTATTGTTAAATGTATTAATTTTGTAATTAATTAATTTAATAATTATATTGATATTAATTGAAGACAGAAGAAAATATAAATTTATAATGATTAAAAACCGCCACAAGATGGCAACTGCTGACGGACCATTAAAAAAATGTTTAAACTAAATAAGGCGTATTGAATTTATTTCTCAATAAAGAAAATAAAAATAACTCATTTTATTTAATATTAAATTTTTATTTACAGTAAATTCATAAAATTATTGAATTTGCAAATAAAATTTTTTTATTAATAAATTACCAATATTTTAAAAAAATTGTGATTATAAATTAAGTAAAAAAAATTTACATTTAAATTAATTGATACTAAGTAACAAAATAAATTATTACATTTTTAATAATATAAAATAATAATATTTTAACCTCTTTATTTTATTATTTTTAAATTAGGTTATGGATAGAAAAAAATTTTCTTATTATACATTTTAATTTTTTGTAACTAATTAATATTAGCTATTTAGTTATTAATATTTAATTAATAATTGCTGAGAGCAATAAAAAATTTGTAAAAATAACTAAGGAATTTCTAAAAATAGTAATACAATATTTTCATGTTAATTAATAAAAAAAATGTATTAATAATACACACGAATATTTTACAAAATGATGGTAAAATTAAAAAGAAAAGTACAACAAAAATTACGGACATAATTTATTTTACAAAATCTTCTGGAATTTATACACAAAATTAAACCAGAATTTTAAAAACCTAAATTTGAAGAAAAATTTTTAGTAAATAACATTTCTAATAAATTACAATAACAAAATTAATTATTGCTAAATAGTTATTGCTTTTTTTAATTAAAATAAAATATGAATATTATTTTACTTAAGAAATTGAATAATATTTTTTTAATACTTAAAAAATGCATTAAAAATACGGAAAAATAAAAGTAAACAAATAAACTGCGAGCGGGCAGCAGCTGCCAAGATAATTTTTTGAAAAATTTTTGTAAATTGATAAATTACAGTCTTGTTTTTATATAATAAAAGCTATTAGCAATAAAAAATTCGTAAAAATTACTAGCGAATTTCTAAAAACAATATTAAAAAAATTGAATAATAATTCACACAAATATTATTTGTTGAACAACCAAAGAACAAATTTTTGACTTTCTGCTGCGAAATCGAAAAGGGAATAACGTTCCTTCGACTAAGGAATAATGAAAAATTTATTAATAATAATACAATTAATTAATTAAATTATTTTAATTACCTACTAATTAAATAAAGTATTTTCTAAAAGAATATTAAAGAAAAAAATTTTTATCCGATCCATAATTGAATGCAGTTTTTTAAATTACAAGCCGGACATGATTACCACTGAACTGTCTGACGAGATGTTGGTTAATTCAGTTATTTATTATTTAAGCGGAATTTGTTTTCACAGACTAAAAAAAATTGATCCTGAAATCAATCCTCTAATTGATTTCAGGATCAATTTTTTTCATCTATTAGAAGACTGAAATTAAATTAATTTTAAAAATCAATATTTTTCTTCGTTGAATGATTTTAAACACTAAAAAATGTTTTTAAAGAGAAAAACAAATTCTAATGATAAACAGAACCCTGCTGACAGACCATTAGAAATAAAATTAACAAAATATTAAAAATTATCAATTTCACTTAATTTTTAATTAAATTTCATAAACATTTTTTTATATAAAAATTAAAAAAATAAAGAAAAATTAAATTAATAATTAGTTAATTAATTAATTATTAATAAAAATTAAATTAACAATAATTTAATTAATTAATTATTAATTAATTTAATTTAATAAAATTCAAAATTAAATTAACCATTAAATGATGATACTTTTTTTTTAATCTTTTGCACTTACCTTTTAAATAATTTTGCAACACTTTCTCAACTCTTCGTTAAATTACACTCACTTTATTTTTCACACCACAATTAATATTTTTAAAATTCAAATTTTTGTAAACAAACTTTTTTGACATTACTTTCCGTTGGAATCAACTAATAGCACAATGCAGTTTGAATATAGGCTTTTGTTTTTTCTACTCTACTTTTTTACAATCAGAGAAGTTTGTCGCACAACTAAAATGGAGACCCAACAATTATCACCCATTGTCAGTTATCGCAATTTTAAATTTCAATTAAATAAAAAATTTCTTTAAATTTTACAAAACAAAAAAATAGTCCGCTTCTACACACAATTTTTAATCTTGGGACAAAATATTGTAGTCGATCTACAGATCACCCTGTATAGTTAATGTTAGAAATTATTCGCTAATAGAATATTTTGAAATTTGAAGATTTCGACTATATCAGCAGATAGTGACATCTATTAGATGACAATTGAATTCTTTGGTTTAGAGTTAGGTGTTACATATGATACTTACTTCGATATGGTTGTTCGAGTCCTCACAGATGCGCAGTGCAAATGTTCACGCAGTTTATTTTTTCAGATCAAAATTAATTTAAAAATTAATTACTTATCGACAACCATATCGATGTAATTATCATATGTAACACCTAACTCTAAACCAAAGAGTTCCATTGTCATCTAATAGATGTCACTATCTGCTGATATAGTCGAAATCTTCATATTTCAAAATATTCTATCAGCGAATAATTTCTAACATGAATTAATCTTAATTTTTATGGAAAGAAATTTACTATGCATTGAATCAAAATTATTATGTTTAAATCAAACATAATTGTTGGTTTAAAATATTTTTTTATAATAGTTATTGCACAATAAATTTGTTTGCAACTTTTTAAACAAAATTTTATTTCTGCTAAATTATTAAACCGCTTGAAATAAATCAAGCTTGAATATTTAGGGGATAAGATATACTTTCGTTTAAAATTAGATACTTTTTGAAGAGTTTATTTTTGAATAATTATTTAATTTAATAAATTTGTTATGAACATATTTTGTTTAATTTTCTGCGCCTTTGAAAAATTAAAAAAAAATTTCAACATAATTAAAACTATTAAAAATCAAAATGTATAGTACAACAACGCTATACTTAGTTTTTGGTCAATTTTATGGTTATATAAATGTTAACTCGACAGAATTTTGTTTATTTCGTAGATGCAAACAATTTTTTAATTTAGAAAAGCATCAAACTCGCATCTCCGCTGCAATATAATTTTGATTGTAACTTTTTAAAAATTGTCGCTCATAAATGTTCCCAACGAATTTTCCTCTTTATGTTCCCGCTCGATTCTGTTAAATAGGTTCATTAATTTAGGAGACATGAAAATT